>JAQIXS010000854.1:0-37632 GCA_034700785.1 Rossiulus vilnensis | reverse complement strand
ATAATTTTGATGACATTAATTGCTTCAAGCCTTGCTTCAAGTGTTTTATTTTATAGCATAAGTGCATATTTCCTCTCATCACAAAAAATCAAAATTTGCTGTTTTCGTTTAATAAACTCAAAATATGTCAGAATAACTCTTTAAGTTTTAGTTATTTGGTGCCCTTTTAAATCCAGGATTAGAGATTCCTTTAAACAATTAAATTAATTTTATTATGTTTTAAAATGTATTATGTATTATAATCGGTAAACGTCCGTCAAAAAATAAATATTGCAAGCGAGAAAGCAAAATTAAAATAATAGAATAAATTTATTTTTCTGAATTGCTTTGCCAGTACATTGAACTAAACTTTTTATACGAAAAACATGGTCAATTTATTACTATAAAAACAAATTGACAATTTATAACTGAAGCGTTAAATGATTATGTTAATCAGTATATTTTTTGCGATTTTCATGTAGATGCCATATTCATTTAGTTATTCAGTGAATGATCGAGCAACTGGTAATGTTCACTCTCGCCAAGAGTCAGGTGACTCCAATGGTGTTGTCACTGGTCAGTATCAACTGATTGAGCCCAATGGCGCTCTTCGCATTGTTGAATACACAGCAGATTCAAGAGGATTCAGGCCCACCATCAGAAGGATTCCTAATTATGCCCCTCCTCCTCCACAACCACCTCGACGAGTCCGAAGTCTGTTTCATAACCTTTCATATAAGACTGTTTATTAGAATGTTTCCTAGTATTTTTAATTTGCGATGAGTATTTATGTTTTACATCTGAATAAAACTTGCTATATACCTTAATGGCAACATTGATTTCGAATTAATATCAAATACGAGTATTGTCGTAATTTCGTGGTGCATATTGGGGTTCCCCAAATAAAATTGTATAGTTCTGGGATCGAATCTTGCACATATTTTCACAAGCATCGACTCATTCGCTGCTTGGTTATTTATTGCATATTAATAACATGATGCTTAAAATGTGGTATTAAAGTTCGCTGTATAATACCGCCAGAAGAGGGACAAACGATGTAAATATTGTAAATAAATGTGGCGATATATGTTTGGATCCTGTGTTTTTGTGTATAATACAAAATACTTATGTCTCTATTAGAAGATGTATGTGCATTAACGTATTGTTAATACAAATATACATGTACGTGAACAACACTAACACAAAGTGTTGTGGTTTCCAAAGGAAAATATTCCGAACTTTGTCATACGGTAGCAGGATAATAGGAATAAAGCATAATGAGCAACGACTTAATTAGACAATATCCGGTTTTTTTGGATTAAAAGATCTTTTTGTAAGATTGCAGCTTCGTGTTTTTTTCTTGGTAGAGATCGGTACATTTTGATAGGACTATATACTAAACGAATGGTTTAACAAGACAAATCCAGATATAAACATCTGCTACCTGGTGCTAAAATCGTGGGAGGTTGAAAGTTATTTTTCCTTTGTGCTTCTTTGCGTCTGTCATTGCATGCAAAATATCTTCAAACAACTTCCTACGTTAGTCTCACTTGTCTTGGCGTATTTGACTCACATTTGTTACGCATCTTCAGACTTCTTTAAATGTTTATGGAGCTTCGTTGCTTTAATTACTACGAGTACCTCAAAGGTCTGATATATTTTCGATAATTGTAAAATTTCCTGTATGTTAACAAGCATTAAATTAAGTAAACATGGAAAAAATATCAGCATGTGACCTCCGGAAATGAGTTTATCCTCACAATGAAATCTCCGAAGCCCACCGGTAGTTGTGTATGATGGATTTTTTTATAAAGATATGGACCATTATCAACTTATACGAAATGTCAGACCAAAGTGGACAACAAATTGCGTCTGGAAAAAAATAGTGTAGCATTGATTAGAAGCAAACATGTGTAGATTTTTTTGCATGGTGGGCATCCTTTTTGAGTCGGATTTAAGAAATCTTGAAAATAACTTTTACAAGTACACCATAACTATAATTATGCGGATTACTAGGGACCAGGGTTGGTCTGCATATTCAAATATCCGGATAATTCGATTTTCCAATGAAATGCGCTTGATGAAAAGTTTCTAGCGAGAGAAAACGAGAGATAAAACAAGATGGCGACTAACTTGACTTGTAAAACAGGCTGAAAAAATCCAACCTGTTCCGTCCCTTGGTTCCCTTGGCTTCAGTCCATCTGTACAATTTTGTAACTCTAACTTGCGTTAACTGGAGTAACCATGACTTTTCTTGGTGTGAAAGTGGCTTTAAGGGTGCCGAAAAGAGAAAGATCTATTTTTGGAACTAAGAAAATAGATTTTCGGCCATATCTGCGCAATGCTGTGTGTGGGATTAGAGATGGATAGGATTTCCGATATTTAATTCTAAATGCTATGACTTTTGATTTTTTGCTATAGATCCTGGAAATTGATCTGAATATAATCCGATATCCTCATAATTTGATGTCGAATATCTGAAACAGCGCTGTAATTTTCATTCGAAGTTCCTGGAAATTGATTCGGATAATCAGATATCTGTATTATCTGATTTCTGAATATTGTAATAGAACTTTATATAAATAAGGCAATGGTTAAACTTTGATTTCATTTTATGATCGTTCAAATACAGGACATCTATGATGAGGACGGTAAGAATACTCTGATAAATACTTGTAGGTGAATCTATTTAGTTATATATTACATAATCGTTTTCAATTCGCAAATAAAATAATGTGCTATGGTGCAAAACAAGTGTGCATGTTTGCTTTTTAATAGTGGCCTTACCTGATGTTATTGTACGCTACTGCTTTGGAATAAGCATCGCTTTGGCTCTGTTAATATTACTTTGCTTCTTATAGTAAAATGCTTACGCTCAAAAAAATTAAATTAGGTGAGAAAATGGTTTCTTAAGTTTCACTGGCTTCCAAAATTTGAAATGGATCACACTGATTTCTTTAACATTAATGAATAAATGTAAATATATTTTACGTTTAATGGCTGTTATCACTTGCAAATGGTAATACTAAGTAGTGCAAAACCCCTATTTTATGCAAATACGCAATTTATTCGAAAATCTGCACTCTTTGTTTGACATTGATAGGTGTTTATTGCTGCAATTGTGGTGTGTTTGTCGACACGTTTAATGTCGCAGGCTCCAGGTCTAGAGATCAATGAGTCTAAACCAATTGACTCAACCCCTGAACCCGCAGACGATCGCCACAGTCAACCTGCTGGAAAGCCTGCATTCGAGGGAAAATCAGAAGGAGGAGGAGGAGAAGGAAAGGGCGGAGGATTGGTAAGGCTTTAAACAATGTCCTCATTTTGATGGTGGCGTAATATTGTATGAAAGCAGGGCATGGTGTCCAATTGTTTGCTAGTGGCCTCTAAAACATTACCCATTCTGGTGCACTTTTTATTTGTATTAATCTTGTTTAAATGTTGATAGTGTATTCATTTAAGGAAACCAATTCTGTGACAGAATAGTCCTTTCCCCATCCTTACTCCATCCGTCCTTTTCCAATAAATATTGCATTAGAGAAAGCAAAATTAACAAATAAAGATGCGGTTTGATTTTGTGAATTGCTTCATGTTCGAATTAAACTTAACTTTTATGATACGTAACATATAACCAAAATTTGTTTATCAAGTTTCGAAAGTGTTTATTTCTGGCAAAATGCAAATGCATCCAATTCAACGGTGAAGTTGCTCTGATATCACATGACTTTGCCTTGGCAAAATTGAAGCATTAAATGATGATGTTCATTGTAATCTTTTTGCGTATGTAGATACCCCGTTCTGCTAGTTATGCAGAAAATGATCAAGGTGACACCGTTGGTGTTGTGCAGATAGCAGATTCAACTGGGTTCAGGACCATCATTAAGAGGCTTCCTAATAGTTTTTTTTCTGCTTTACAAGTGCCTCGGCGGGTCCGAAGTCTGTTTTTTTGATACCATCTGGAATAAATCTGTATATTAGGTGATTATTCTTTCGTTCTTTTCATTTGATGTATTTACAATATGCTTGTACATCTGAATAAAAATCTTAAGTAGCTTTATGACATCTGTGATATTTATTTTGAACGTTGATTTTCATGACTGATTTTAATATTCTTAGCCAGTGATCACAAATCGATTTTCATTACTGTCCAAAGATTCCAATTATGGATTTTCATCAGGACCCTGGTTGATTGTAATGAGGTTGGACGTGTCACAAAATTGAGTATGATGTTTGCATGTGGCAATGGTCTTTGTTTATCTTTGCACTTTATAGTTGCCAAAATCGATGTAGCGATGTGTAAAGGCATTTCCTCTTATAATATATTATTCCCCAAAAGACATTTTAACTTGGTACAAACTGCAGGCTCTTATTGTGCGCATCATATGGATCCAAGTTTGTCAATATTCGTTCGTTTTATTTCGTGAACTCATTATAATGCAGCATTTAAGAAACTAGGCTATCAATCGGCCTTAACTTGGCAGTTATATCGAACATTTGTTCAAGGTTATAACTTCAATATTTTCAAGGTGATTGTAAAAGTAATTTACCCCAGTCATTGAAGTTTGTCTTAGATTTGCATCAACTATTCTTTTTTTAGATGTAATCTAACGTGTAAAACTGCTACAGGGTGCGTTAGAAGTTACGTTATCCCTACGTCATATAGATTTTAGCGTGATGCGCGCTAGTTACAATCGATATACAAACGGATTGTAACTTAGATTAAGTGACTAAGAGTTTTGAAACTATATTGTAATGATTCAAATTCCGGATACTGTTAATAAATAATACATTAATGCAGTACCATGAATTTCACAAACATGATCAAACTAAATATTATTAGTTTTTTGAGAACGTCTTTCAAAATATTTCTGACAATTGCGAAATATTCATAAATATGCTTTTTGTATAGCACAATTGCACTCGTGGTTTGCCTGCGGCTAGGGTAATCCAAAGTAAAATCAATGATGATTTTAAAGGTGCCAAAAACGCCAAATACGTATGGATTTTTCGAAATACCTCTTTAAGTGCTATAATTGTAGAAGTTTCTCCAGAATTCTATCTGATAGGATGCTTAAGTTTTTGCAGGGCCGTATTTTGCATAAAATAAACTAAGGGAGTTAATACAAAGAGTAAGCGTTTCTCCCAAATCCTCCTTTCAAAAACCTTGAAATTTTTTCAGAAATATGCTTCAGGTGCCTTAGAGGAAAAGCCGGAAACGTTCACACATGGATATGTGGAATGACTTAAAGAGGTCAGTCAGGATGAAACATTTAAATTATCATGTGTACTGGTCTGACGTCTGTAAACAAATATTCATCCATGAACAGCGTACTAAATAGTTAATGATCAGAACAGGAACCGTTAGAGGTTGTTAAATACAGCCTTAACTTCTTTTCGTCTGTTTGACTTTTAGCAATGGAAAATTCCGATTGACAAGTGTGTTAGATTTAATTAACAACGAAAGCAATGTTGAGTCGTTAAACAAAGTGATGATACGATGGGATTTTGTCTTTCAAACAGTAGGTATACAGGTTGAAAATGTTAAACAGGATAATGGAAGAAAAGCTTTGTACATTTTAAAAGTGGTTGTTTAAATAAACAGTCCAATTCTTAGCGTTCATAAATTTAAACATTTTAGTTTTTTATGGAAAATCAATGAAAATATGCCTCAAACGCATAGTAAATTTTAATAATTGATTTAACATCGTAAAGTCATTAAAATAAAATATAAAATAGAAATGAAATGTGGGTCTGTAAATGCACATACTTTACGTTTTAAATGGATTATTAGAGTTGTAGTGTATCTCAAATTTTCTGCGTTCATGTAGTTTTGTAAAAATTATTGGTTACGTCACCTTTGTTAAACAACACATTTTCTTGACTTTAAATGTATGGATATGTATTTTTGCCATTATAAGCTGGACATTAAACGTTGTGAAGAGGTCGATCTTTGACCTTCTTTTTAACTCACTTGAGGCCCTCTGGGTTTTGGGTCAGATTTGTTCCGGTCCGGTGCTATTTAGCTACCGTTTCATACATAACTAAATAAACCAATACGTTTTAGGTATTAACTTTGGCTTTTTTTACTATCGAATATATATATATATATATAATTCGATGCATAAGATTCACTTTAATTTTTAATTTTTTTAAAGCTGATATCTTATTCTGTTAATGATCCAGTAATGGAAACATCCACTCAACGCCAAGAATCGAGAGACGCAGCAGGTGTTCTAACTGGTCAGTATCAGATTATTCAACCTGCTGATACTCTTCGAATCGCAGATAAAAATGGGTTTAGACCCACCATCAGGAGGATTTCTAATTTTGCTTCACCCCCTCCGCAACCAGCTCGAAGGGCCCGAAATCGAAGTGGTATTAATAATGTAAGTTTTACTTCATTTCGCTTTGAAACCACTTTATTTCAATTTGATATGTGATTATTCATAAGGGTAGTTTTAAAGTAACTAAATGACATCAGTGGTATTCGTTATACAGAGTTATATACATAAGCTGTACGAATCGGTAGCGTAATATGAAATCAATTCCTTGGTGTGAGGCAAGGGTATGTTGATGGATGCTAAATTGAAGGCAATAAGGACTTTGCTCATGTTAATCAAAGTTAAAATTATTGACAGATACTTCTGACAGTATGTAGCATAATAATGTATTGGTAATATGCAGTACATTATAAATGTGTAGTTCGAAAGCGAACTGTAATATCTAAATTGTAGGATTTTGTGATTTATTGACAATTAACCGTCTAGCGTTATTTTCTCTATGATTTCATGTAATGTCATGATATAGTCAATCATGCAAAGAGTTCATCATTTACTTCGTTATTTACAATAGAATAATAACGCAAATGATTTTGTTTTGTATGTTACGTGTAAGTTGTCCCCAGTCTAACTTCACACTTGGATTTGAAATTTTTTTAAAAGTGATATTTTTGTGTTGAGGTGATCAATTTAACTAACTTCTATCGTTACGGCTTGCATGTTAATTAATGCAAATATACAAAACAATTCGAAATGGTAGTAGCTTTATAAATTATTTTTAGATTTACAAGTTCAATTGGTTTTTAAGCGTCTTTTTCTATCTTCATTCATCCATTTTAGCTTATTGTAATTCATAATTTTAATCTAATGACGCTTGGGCTATTGAAAAATTGGGTCTTAATGGTGGTTCATAAAATGGATTGGGTGTATTTAGAGTACATGTTGCTTGGATGTGCCATAAAAACCACAGTAACGAATACAGACAATGAATTCTGCTTATCTATGCGATTGATGTTTTGAATCGATACAATGGTGTCGAAACGCATTTTCCCTTAATGCTGTTGTACAGCATATCATCCCTCAAAATAGGTTTTAAACTGGCTTTCATAAATGGCTTCCATTGTGCGCATCTTATGGATCCAAGTTTATGCAAACATGTACATTTCGTTTCGTGACATGTTCATTACAGTGCAACATTTAAGAAACTCGCCTATCGAATGGACGCAATTAAACAGTTTTATGGAGCAATGGTTCAAGGTTATACCTGCTTTAGCTGAAGGTTATTTATAAAGGCAAAAAAACAAATCGAATCAGTAGTTTATATTTGATAAATTCTTGTTAGGTTTACGGTATTAATTGATTTTTTAAGCGCATATAGGCCTATCTAAGTTTTAATTTTGGATGGTATGATTAACATACTGCACTACGTAATGTGTTTTTAATATCATTGTGGCATACTAATAAAATAAAATTTCAATTGTTATCCAATGTCTGTCATCATTCTTTCGAAAACTATTCACTTTTCCGTGTAGACTGATGTACTACAGGAAGTACATGAACATGCTTTTCTGCACTACTTACATGTCTTTGCAATTTGCCTATGTTTAGGGAAATTCACAGTTTCTGGTATAATCAACATGAAATCAGAAAGCAATACAACTCCAAAAAAGAAAATTCCAAATATTCTCAATCAGGTTGAAAACAAATACTTATTGCTCTTCTTTTAATGCAATGGAAAGGCAGAAAAATTTAAAGAGTTTCCCTGTAGTAATTTTGTCGTCACTGTTAAATTTGATTATAATTAGTGTCAGGATAATTACTCGTTCTGACAAGATCTTCCTTGTTTCATATAAAATGGATGTTTCATGCTCAATCAACGTTATACACCTTTCTAAATTTATAGCTGCATTTTTGACACGATCTCATCTCATGTGTTGATTTTTAAGACTAGATGTGTGCCAGGTCACATTAGTCGCCATGATGGGCCGGCTTGGTTTTTTAACTTCTGAGAGAACACAATTGTTAATGCTTGATTATTATAACATCTTAATAAATTCGTCTAAACAAATATTTGAATATTTTCTACAGGGTGACCATACATGTTTCATCTTAATGAAACCTTAACCATTAGCTTAAAGTATTGATGGGTTAGATAAATATAATTTCAACTTGTATAATTTAATTTGCCCAAATAGTTGTTTCCTCTGGTATTGACCATTGAGCTTAAAATCCAACTTCCTTAAAATCATTTATTAGTCGAGTTAAATCCTTGTTTCATATAAAATGAGTTTTTCATGCTCACTTAACGTCATACTGCTTTCATCATCATCATTGTCATGCTATTATATTCAATTAAAACGTATAGTATAAGTATATTTTTTGTATGGTGTACCAGTTTTGTGGCATGTTTTAAGAAATACCAATAAAAAACATATGCAATTCAACTACTATAGATGATTGCGAATACTTTTTTACAAAATCTGGTTTGGTAGAAAAAATTGAGCATTTGAAGCTATGCACCAAATAATATTAGTAAAAATGGAAGAGTACATATTATTTTATTTTGAGAAAAGAAGTTACTTGACAGCGCATTCTAGCACCGAAAAAATATTCTACGAAAATCAACCGAAAGGAACAATGGGGAAAATTCCACCGATAATATTTTAAAGTGGTTGGGTCACGTCAAGGGTTGCATCGAAAAGGGAAATCAATATGCCTACTAACCTATTTAATTTGCTCCTGATTTAACATAACTTATTATCTGCCTTTACATGTTTTTACTGTATGGAACAATTGCATTGCGTGATCTGTGACCCGTGTTACCCATGCGACCTGAGGTATGAGAACCAGCGATATTTCTTAAAAATGCATTGCGTAAGCCGTCAGAATAACGTATTTGACCCTAACAGTTTGATGAATGGAAATTAATTTTCCTTGTTATTTTTGGCCTGTTTTCTTTTTATTAAGTAACAATTATACTATCGAGATAATTATCGATGTTACCTTACCAAATCACAACATTAAACCCAGATGAGTTGATCGACAAGCATCGTTAACAACTTATAATGCCGATTCTTATAGAATGCTGACTCATTTTTAATAAGTGGTTCTTTTAGAAAAAGAATATTCTTTCTTCCAAGAAATCCACTAGTTAACGAGAGCGATTTTATTATTTAAATAAGCTGCCTGTTTGTGAATTGAGCATATTGGTTATAGACTGTTCTATTATAACTGAACTGAACACTGCTAATTTTATGCTTGAAGATCAGTTTAGGACGTTAAGAAAATGTTTGTCTTTTAATTTTTAATTACTTTTCAATTCGCATCTGAAAAGTCGTCGATTTTAATGGGAATCGAATGAAAATTCAAATATTTGTTGCATTAATGCTAAACAAATTAATATATTATTTTGTAAAATTGCGGGTACCTGGGTTTTAAACGATTTTACAGCCAACAACAATCTCATTGGATTCTCCAATAACCCTTAACTGCATTTAATTTTCGCGATCCATAAAATGTTCATTTATTTGCAACTTTTTCATCATTTTAGGCAACTTTTTAAGACATTTTCACGTCTCAGGTGTTTATTTAATTTTTTGAAAACATTTCAGTCATAAATGCTGGCCTTATCATATTGATGGAAGCATTAATGTTTTCGTTTATTGCCATGGCGATGGAAGTTTAAAACCAACCAATATCATTGGTCGAAGTCAGTTTGGAGCATTTTTATTGGCCAGCTTGCCTATCGATTTTGCTTCATTTGTAAGCAGCTTATTTAACGTGTCCAATAGGTCTTAAAGAGATATCTCTCATAATTTCGCTCACATTTAAGCTCTGGAGGCGGTCAGGCAAGTCATCTTGGTCAATAACTAACCACCTTTGTCTTACTGAAAAATTTCCGATTTCCGAAATTCTTGCATTCTTAACCGAAATATTTCCAAGTTCACCAAAACTATTTTAGGTGATTGATTATGAGGCTGGTTTATTTTCGGCTGAAACATAATTTTGGTATAGTTTAGCTGAAATTCTTATTTTTTCTTCTTTGGACACTGTACCACTTTACCATTCTTTGCTTAAAATGGTGCTCGGACAGACATTTAGAAATGAAAATTTGTCTACAATAACTAAGGTCCAACCCGTTCAGGCATGGGCAATAACGGAAGAAGACACAAAAATCGTAGAGGACAAGTTAACTAACAACTATGATCGTCCTGGAATTTCCAAACCCATTTATCAGAGATTGAAATTCCATTATGTTTATTTGAGGCTATTTGGGCTGGACATCAGTGGAGACAAGTCTCCTTCGAGGGTAAAATTCAACATCTTTTTGAGGTATTTCTCTCTGATTTTCATTTTGTTTGCATTTTTTTGGTACTGGTTTGAGCTCTTTTGGTTGTTGAAAAACGACTTCGTAGAGTATGGCGTCACCCTGTTGCACCTGGTAACAGCTGCCCATATTTCGGCAGCCCTACTCACTCACTGCACCATGCATGGTCGATTGGACAGAATACTTTTGTTGGTAAAAAAATTGGATGAAACCAATAGTGAGGTTAGTTTCGATAAAAAAGATATGAGAAATGGTGTGGTGGCGCTGGTTGGGGGCGTATTGTTCTTGTTCCTATATGTCGCTGTGCCAGGAAAATGGGTGCGTGGGAAGGAATTCATAAGAGCCGGTAACGTTACAGAGGAATATTTCGCTGACCAATTTGATTGGAAAGCCCATTTAGTGGGGAAAATGGGCATGCAGTGTCCTGCCATGTCGGTTTTAGTTATTGTCGTCTGCACCTTCGACGTGGTTTTCTTCAGTTTTTTCATACTGTTCTGCAAAAGGTTTAACACGGTATTTCGCAATTCCCCTTTCGTCAAACTTCTAGAAAGATCGAGCAAAGACGAGGT
This sequence comes from Rossiulus vilnensis, assembly GCA_034700785.1. Classification (NCBI taxonomy): domain Eukaryota; kingdom Metazoa; phylum Arthropoda; class Diplopoda; order Julida; family Julidae; genus Rossiulus; species Rossiulus vilnensis. The sequence goes on along the minus strand of JAQIXS010000854.1, from coordinate 26,479 downwards.
TTCGTTGATCATGCAAGAATTTCGGAAACACCATTTCAGTATTTGCAATTTTGTCGAGGACGTGGACGGGGCATTTGCTCCGGTTGTCCTCGTTTGGTACGTTTACCAAACTATGGCCATGTGCTGCTGGATTCGTTCTTTCGGCACTGAATTCTTTCATAAGTCGCCATATGGACCTCCCACCACCATGGTTTCTCTGGTCATTGCTTTTGCCCAATTTTTCGTGATTTCTGCAGCGACTTCGATTATAAACGAAGAAGTAAGTCGTTGGTGTTGTTTGTTGTTGTTTTTGAGCCTAAGGCAATATGAGTAAATAGGACAGAAGCAACAATGAGTGATAATGTCTGCACCCTATATAAAGGCACCTCAAAAAAAGCAGTACAAGACGTTAGACAAACTGGTGGAACTGCAGCGTTTAATACCATTTTTACCAAGAAATTAGATATCTCTACTTGTTTGATTTATGATGAACGCAAGGTAGCTTCTTCTTTTAAGTTACAATTTTTATTCCAGACAAAATGTATTTACTTGTAGTAGGAGCACTTGCTCTACTTGTATCAATAAATTGAATGTAATCCAACAGGACCCATCACTGATTGCATTAAGACCGACACAATAAGATGTCTACCATTCAAAAAATATATTTTTGATTCAAACAAGTATTATGTCCCGTTGATTTATAAAAAACCTGAATGAATTAGAAAAAAAAATGTTATTCAAACTTTGATGCCCATCATCGCAGATTTCATAATAGTGTATCTTAAAATTTATTTATTTAAAAAAGTCATTTTCAAATTATAAAAAAATAATTCGGACCCTAGAGGACGAGCAACTGAAGAAAAAATTAATTTAGTAATTATAGGTCAAATAGGTGTTTGTGGAAAATTGCGTATTTTTTGCATGAGGATCGATCAGCCTTAAGCATATTACGTTCTTAACATCTTTGTAAAAGCTTAGATAGACTTCGCATTTTATTCATACGACCTATTGTGCAGTTTTTTTAATTCTGTAAATTATATTTTCGCTTTATAAAGTTTAATCGGAGTTGAACAGATTTAATTGGTTAATTAAACTGGTTTAAAAGGTAACGGCTCACTTGGACACCGTGCGAATTATGTGTATCAAGGAGGATGTCTCCTCAACTGCTTCTATGGATCTTGTTCAGGTATTTGACTATGAAAATTAATTTACTTGTTAAATAGTTTCTTAATAACTCATTGATCAACTCAAAATTAAGTACCGTTGACGATGACTTGCACAACTACCATAAAACTCGTTTGAGTTAACTATAACGAAAATTGTGTCGTAATTGGGTGGAATTACGTGCAAATGTTTGAGACCAGGTGCTAATAATCGTACAGATTGAAATATTCATCCCATATTGCGTTTGTTTGCAAATAAATATTAAGAAAGCAAGCATTGCTATCTTATTGATTTAGACATACTGTTTTGTCTGCTATTACTAATTACAGGAACGAATAAGCCACTTGTCCTACGTGACCTGCGTACTTGCATCACCCGTTTCACTAACCGGTTGGGGATTTTTCAGCATTTCCAAAGGGTTTGTCTTGACTGTAAGTGGCGTTGAATTCTAACCAGTTTTATTTCACAAAATATCTGGGGTTCGTACAGTTTTTCTAAGAAGGTAGGTACCTCTACCTTTCTGAGAATGTATGCCACGTATGTAATATTTTTTCACCTGTGACACAACATTATCCTTGGGTGGGTGTTGCTAGTTGATTACCAGTATGTTACTTCATCTTTATTTCCAAACAAAGGGGTGTCTGGGTTTAGTCTGAGTCCTGGTTCTGCTAAAGGAGAATAATAGTTTTAACAGTAATAAAGATACTTTGGGCTACGTCTAGAATATCGCAGTGGCCTGTCTAATTGGTCAGTGTGCATATTAGGGGCTCATTTACCGTAATAATTTGGCAAATATGTCTCAAGTCCATACTAGATTGATGCATTCAAGAGGGGCTTAAAGACATTTAACATTAACGAGTCAAGTCCAAACCAAAAAACCAACAATGCACACAAATTATACATTTTTCCTTCAAATACTTATTATGATTGCTAAATTTCTTTGCTTATTTAGAAATGATTTTCCGCTAGGGTCTTGAAAATGTGAAGTTTATTTTTAAAAATAAATAAACTCGAAAAAGCATCTATTTATTCAAACGTATTCCACTTTTTTATAAATAAGCGGTACGTTTTTAAATTATAAAATTAGCTCAAACCCTATTGGATGACCAATTACACACAAAAAACAATAAATTTAGCAATTTATAAGTATTTAAAGCAAAAATGTTTGATTTAATTGCATTGTGTGTATTCTTTTGGCTCAGGTTGAACACTCTACGATTGAATTTTTATTATTTTCCTTTTATTATAATGTAGTTATAGAAATAACATATGGGTGCTTAACGACATTGAATCTTAATACAGTAATACATATCTTAACTACGATACTTGCTGTTTAGGATTAACGTATCGTAGGTTAACGTGAATTAGCAATTTTGTTTTTAATGCATATTTTAATGCCTAGTGTCCTTAATGCCCCAATAGTTTAATTTTATCCATCTGTTACAAAAAGCAAAAAAAGAGCAACAAACTGATATTTTTTCTCGCTCTCAATTTTTTAAACGCGTTGAATCTTCATAAGAATCTGTATTTTTTAGGCATTTGCATTACTTCTGTAATGAATAGTGATGAATTGTCCACTAATTACAATGCATTTTAAAACTGCCACCTGTTAAATAAATTTGGAAGATAACTTGATTTTAACATTGTATAGACACAGTGAAGACTTGTGCAACTGGCTTAAAAGTCGAATTGGCTGCAAATGGAACGAATTGGGGTTGATCAAGTGCAGTTCAATACGAACGATTTTTATTGGTCGAATTTTGTTCGCCATGCACGAGAAATCACGTCACTAAAGATTGTTAAAGCGCTTTTGCTATCTTCTAATCGTCCACAAATGTTAAACTAGCTGTTGAATTTTAGGTTGTAAAGCTAATTTCAATTGCTTGACTTTTCTAGGTTTCCAGTACTATACTGACTTTTACTCTCGTATTGTACGGGGTGTAACCGAGATCTAAATAGTAATGTTACTGGAACAACAAAATCAGTACACAACACGCTGCAGTATATACAGTATTTGCTTGTCTGTAATGTTTAATTCTATTATTGTTATTTGGCGATATACTTGGAAAAAGAATTATGTTTATTTATAAATTATGATAAGGCATAGGCTATAACGATCGCCACGTTTCCTCTTAATTAACTTATGGAATTAGCTTGTGATATTTATTAAGCTAATTTCACCAAAACTAAAAATGCAACCACACATTCGATGTCATATTTGTTGCCTTCTGAGCAAATAGATTGCATCCAAGAGCCTAACTTTACATGTATATCAGCACATATTTTAAAGAGTTAGGATTTGATGTGTTAGTGAGTTATTTTAATGAAACATTCGTCATGGCAAATTATGAGAGATTCGTTGTTTATTAACTGTCTGTTATTTCGTTGATTTTTTTGTTATAGATTATTTTGTTTTTTGTTTTTTATCGTAGACCATTTTCTGGAGATATTGCTACAAAGCATGTGTGTGCGCATATAAATACTTGTTAAAATAACGTCTATACTGATATCACAAAATACAATACAATGTCTCACTGTGCATCACAGTTATATTATAGTGTGGAGACTAGGTTTGAAGTTTTCAGTCATAGCTTTGGGGCCGTGGACATCGAATGAAGGACATTAACAGTTTGTTATCTATGTTTTTTTGGTTCTTCAAGGACATTCCTTAACCTCAATTTTACTTTTGCAAGCTTTAGGGGCTTATATTTCTTGGATAAAGTCTATAACGTGGCCAATAGCATTTCTTAGTGTTTGAAGAACTTGTTTGTTGTCAGATAAAAGTTAAATCAAGGACGGCTCATTTGTTAACCAAATTGGCTGGGAGAGGAGTTACTTTCTTTATAATAATCCAAGTGGGGAGGAGCAATTCTCTGAGCTTTTCATTTCACAATATGCAGATGTTTGATTATTGTACTAATCGTTATCACCTAGGGTATTAACAGATTATTTTTGCTGTCCAGCAAATTACTTATTTCCAAGAAGTCTTGAGGAAATTGTTTGTCGTAAATCATCTTGTCTTGCAGATAACAAATTATGAAATGCTTCTTCATATGCACCGTACAATATATTTTTAATGTAATGATCATTTAATTGCGTATATTTTTGCCTTAATTTTTTGCGGTTTATTTGCCATTAGAATTATTGGAAATCTGCAGAGGAGAGCAGTTGTGCATTTTGTTAAATTTTAGAGAATAGTTAAACTTCTTGCGTAATTATTGCGTAGTGTATTTTCAACAGTTTGTCTGATTCTTTGCAAACATAGCTTATAAATTTTTCTGTGATCTATTTAATAAGTAGTTTTTGTTGCTATTTCAGTATATTGCAATATTATTAAACATGAAGTGTGTAGTTTTAGTTACCATAATATTAACCCTATATAACATCTTCAAAATAATTTCTAAAATATTATTTAGAATAAAGTATTCAAAGTACATTTTAATTAACTACGAAATACGAACGTGATCAGTGTTTTCTTTAGCTTACAATGTTTTTTTTATAAAAATACAAATTCAAGGCGGAAAATGATTTATGCATTTTCATTCACTCTAAGCAAATGTTTCATTTTAATTTATTCGGGACAGGATAAAAGAAAAGAAAATCTTTCTTAATGCGTTAATGGCAAGCCTTCATAAATCAAACAAAAAGAAGCTTAATACAATTCCGACCATTATTGAGCTTCGTTTAGCATTTTAGTCAACATGTATTTACATAAAAATTTGAGGACAGTTGGTCGCGAAATTATTATGATTTTTTTTTTCAAACGCTGTATCTTTCTGAATCCACTGGTCGTCTAAGAACAACCCAATTATAATATAAATTCAGTGAACACTGAGATTTTGTTCTATGGGGATAGCGTATCAAAATTATTCATATTGCAGATACTCTTCGTAGGTTTTCATTATGAGACTGGGCATTAATTGACTATTTTGTCTAAACAACTAAATTATGATTATTATTAAAACATTTGATTCCTTATAAGAAGGCAAGTAGCAAAACACGTTGCAAAACACGAAAAAGTATACAATTAATGAAACTTTTTAAAATAATTTACAATTGACTGTAACTAAGAAAGAGGGTTAAAAAGTGACGAAATTCTTTATTCAGTGAAATGACACAAACGAATAATTACTTGAAATGTATTACAAGTCATTGTATTCAATCAAGCAATATCATGTCTTTAATTAGAAATGGTTTGAGATACGCTAATTGTACATTTTGAAGGGCGACCAGAAGTTAAACCAGAAGTGAATTTCATCGTTTTCTTTTTGATAGACTGGTCGCGGAGCTGCAAAACAAGTTAACCTCCAAAGACCTTCAGAATTCGAGGCCAGTATCTGAAAACTATGTGAGACCAACCCCTGCATTCGCAGACCGAGGGTTTTATATTTTATTTTTTTGATAGACCTACCCGTGGTTCCAATGGTACGTCTCCACAGATTTGGAACAGCCTTTCGAGACTAATAAAACTCAGTATTTCCTGGTGGGTTAGTCTAGTTGCACTTAGAGATTCAAACCAGACTTAGTGACCGAGCGAGCTCGAGCCTGTATTGCAACTGGACAGTTTGGCATCCATCAGTTAATCTAAAATGAATTATGCTCAGTGTGGAAAATTCATTTTATGGGTCTTGGTATCATTTGGCTTTTGCATTTATGGCCAACCGTTATCGAATCGCAAGGCTCTAGACCAGGCTGAAAAACTAGTTTTACTTTGGCAAAACGAAGCTGACGGTTCCATAACTATGGAACTTCAAGGAAAGACGCCAGGCTATGTTGCTTTGGGGATTTCTCCATCAGGAACCATGGTTGATGCCGATACGGTTATTGGATGGGTGAAAAACGGAAAGCCATTTATCCAGGTATGCAATCGTTTGCATTTTATTTTATAATTAATTCCGCCTTGCAAATGTTAATAAAACTTCATTCATTTGAAGGATGGACACTCGCTTGATCGTAAACGGCCTTTAATAGACGCCAAGCAAGATTATAAATTGATTTCTGGTTCGGAAGATGCTTCGCTAACTACGATCAGATTTAATAGAAAGCTAAAAACTGGAGATCCAGATGACAAGGACATTACGGTAATTTCCAGGGTTTTTTATTTCATGCCAGATAGTTTTTATTATTCTGTTCAGCTGAAAAATGTCAAGACAATTTTGTATTCAATATATTGCACAATTTTGTCATCTATAAATAAATTTGCTAAATAGCTGCTAAGCACAGTAACCGTAGTTAGCAATATTTCCCATGCTTTGATCATTCGCTTGCGCATGTCGCTAATTTGCTATAGTTTTTAGTTGAATCTCAGTAATTTTTGTGCAAGAATGATGGGAATATTTTTGCATTCAATAAACTATTTTGGTAGCTGACAATCTACTTATTGCATAATAGACTGTAAGTCTAATGCAACTAGAAATCAGTTCAAGTTCAACCTACTAAATTTCGCGAATCCATCAGCAATCTCGTTCGTGGAGACTGTTTATGATACTTAAAATTATTGTTCCGCAGTAATGCGGTCGTTGACTTTTATTTCTTTTGATGGTTTACGATATCTTACACCCCTTCTCTTTGTGTGAGAAATGTTTAGGCATCTATTAGGAAAGAAAAGAAGTAAATCTAGGCCATCAGCAAAGCTACGGTTTCGTGCTTAGATATCTTAACCATATCAGTCAACCAAAATAAAGTACTAATTTTCAACGAAAATACATGTATTTTGTTTGAAAAGGGTATTTTTTCAAGGAATCAAACATATGTAAGAGCTTATTGCAGGCCAAAAGCAGACAGATGTTCTATGACTAATTGCTTTAAATTGAGTTTGTCGATGTGCCATGTCGAGTATTTATGATACTTGAAATGATTTTTGAAGAAAAAAAACACGCATTTTACAAGGCTGACAGTTTATTGATGTGTTATTTGATGAAATATCATTTTACATGATTATGCTGTTATAGTTATCTTAACTTTGTATTAGACTGGACCAATGACATTTATTTGGGCCTATCATGACGTCGATCCAGAGGTGGACACCCTCGTCCCATACCACGGCAATGTAACTCGAGGATCAGCCGTTATTACTCTGATTCCTTCTTAGTTACCTTTTTTACCTTTTCATGTCATTTGTACCAATATGAAATAAATGTGCTTTTTTACTTTACTTTTTTAAACCAGTGTTTATTTTGAGTGGCCAGTATAACAAAGAATTGCCTTATTACTGCATAATATGTTTATTTCAAGAAAATGAGCATTTTTCAGCTTTATTTCCTCAAAGCTGGTTGTTAGCTAATGATTTTAATAAATGTTTTTTTCTCAAAAACTTTACTCCGGAACAAAGTATCTGGTTTGTAGGGTGTCGGCCATATTTGGATGACAGGAAGAAGTTGATGCATAATGGTGCAAGGCTTTGGATTACACCAAATGGGTGTGCCGGTTTGGACTTTTTATGCATCGAAGCACAATGCCACATTACCAATGATTTTTTTCGCATGAAATGACTCAAAATTAGGTCTCGGAGCACAGATTATAACCCTTGCATGTATATATTCGACGCATAAGAACTGTCTGTGTTCATTTGGTTGCTTTAGGATATTTGGTGAACAGCAAGATGGATAACAAAATGACGGTTAGTGTTTCGTCAACATTTATAGATTCAAACGATATTCTTTTAATTTGTTTTATTTTTGGATGAAGTGTTGTTGTTTTGCCTTCTCTATAGTTATTTTAAAATCTAAAGAAGCAGATAATGCGAGTTTATGAAACAATTTAGCAGCTTCTCAATATTCAACAGTCTACGATTATTTGATATTTTGAATTATCAGTTGTGAAATGTGGATATATGTGTTGTAACATATTCGAACGAATATTGTTCACTGCTAACTACTACGTTTTTGCTAATGTGTTTCTGTGGTTTTTCTGTATTGAAAATACTCTAAAATATCATATTAAACTAATTTGGCAGTAATTAAATTTTTCGGTAATTTTTTTTAAAATCTTTCATCGCTGGTTAACCTCCATTATCTTAAGACGTTTTAATGGAATTCCTGTAATTTCCAGAATGATTTGACATGGTTGTTATATTTCACTGTAATTTATGCCCAATAAGGGAAACAGTTAAATTTTCTCACACAGAATACAGGATTTGGTGCAGTTCCCAGTTGTATTCACAAATTATTCAATTAAAAAATTGTACTTTTAAGAAACTTTGGGTACATGTCGATTTCTATAGCTGTTATAAAGTACCGCCTTATAAAAACTGGACTGAATAATTCCACTTAAAATCGATCATAACAATTATGAAAAACAATAAGTCGAATACTCAGAACTGTCCTCATGAGTTTTTATCATTATACATTTTCAGTTTTTTGCTGTTCTCGTTATTGCTCTATGCCAACTTGCCATCGGGCTTCCCGTCTTTCATAGCCCAATTTACTTGTCGCCAGAAACACTGAGAGATTTGGATTCGCTTTTGCATCAAAAAATTGCACTGGAACCAATTTTTGTGGCCAAAAGAGAAGCGCCAGTATACGTGCCCAAAGAATACAAATCTGAAGAGAAAAAAGATCTGCAGTCATCAGCAACAGGTTATGGAGGTTATGGTGGAGGCTATGGGAATGCCCCGACTGGATACGTTGGATATGGTGCCAAAACAGGAGGATATGGTGCATTCAGCTGGTACACAAACCATCCAGTAGGGGGAGGTGGCTATGGACATGGTGGTTATCACTAAACAGATGCCACAGACGGGTAGTTCCATCCGGTGACAATTCATTAATTGAAATCATAGCCAACAGTACATGCTATTAATTAACGCATATACATGTATGTGATTGTATGCATTTTAAGGTTTCTTGCAGCCTTTGTGGATTGTGTGGCAGTGTCTTGAGTTTGTTATTCTGTTAGATGCCATGTAAAATCAAACCTATTTCGCATGTAAATATTTTATTATAAACATATCAGTGATTGTCGTAGAATGTCATTCATTAAGTCAGTACTTCGGTACTGCGTGTAAATGGAATAAAAAGTCAGATATACAAGTGTCCTAAAACGTCAACAGAATTACATTGAAAGTTGCAAGTGTTTGCTCTTACAAAACGTTATTTTACAAAAGAAAAACAATACATTTGGTAAAAGACATGGTGCGTGACAAAAGCGAGGCCATAAACCAAACTTTTTTATGAAAACTGATTAAGTTGGGTTAATTGCGTTCTTTTTTTATTTCGTCAGAGGCATGTTTCGTTTAGTTTATAAATGTATGGGTTGACCTGATTAATTTTCTGAAGAGCATTCCCGTGCGTCAATCCAAATTTCATTTCGTCGTCCTTTCTTCTTCCATGGTGGGTCATACAGTGCTAAAAATTTTAGAATTGAAAGATTTAGGGAAGGAAAAAGTTATTAAACAATGAACATGTATTTCAATTAAATCCTTGCATAAGCAAGTTGTGAGTTAAAACATGGGAAAGATTTCATTTGGGGATCATTATTATATTTGGTAAATATTCCCTCAGTAAAATTTTACGTGATTTCGAAGAATAAAAAAACATGTGGCCACTTTTGGATAAAAGTACCATTATAAAATACACTGCGCTCGCTATCATAAATTTTTAATTTTTTATTAGAATAATCGATTATTAGGTATTTCAATGAAGTGTTATGTGTGAGCTTGACATAAGTCCTAATCATAATTGTAACATTACTTGGAACCCACCAAAGAATATATCGTGTGTTGTACTTACCAACCATGTATCGCTTAGGGTTAAAGCATAAATTAAGCTGGTGAACATCTTCTTGGAGTTTTACTAATTCTGCTTCAGGCTGATCAAAATATCCACTAAACGTGTGAACGTAAACGTCTAGATTTTCTATTCTTTCCAGCTGAACGTTTGACTGCAAAAAATAAATAAATGAAACTTTAATTTCTGCCTATGATTTGTAATTAATTGGTGGCTTAGTTAGTGTTTTATCATACTTCGACTGGTTCAGGTGGTCCATTCGCATCCTCAGTTGAGTTTACAAAAACGTAAGTTTTGTATTTCTCCATACAATGGGTTGTTCCAACTTGTGTCACTTCAACAACAACAGGAACTGCCATTTTTACCGCTCGACTTTCCGAATTATTTCCTTTTGAATAACAAAATAATAAATGTAACTTGTTGCTAAAACTGTATAGCTGATGCAATCAATAGATAATTAACAAAGTAGACTAAAAATAGGTCTTTCTTGTTGATCCTGCATAATACTTGTATTTATTTTCGAGTTTATTAAAACAGGTGAGTAATATTTTATATACTGTATGTAGTTTTTAATTTGTGCAAGAAAAATGTTTAATAAAACGTGACGTAGCTGCTTTATTCTTCGTGATGAATTAATGCGCATATCAGCAATTTTTTAATTCCTAAAGCATTTGTAAAACATCAAATATTTAGCATATTTGCTAATATATTTGGGAAAAAATCACTCTCTTCAATTATTAATGTAAAAATCTTGCTTGGACATAAAGCCATGATTCACACAATGTTTTTGGAATTAATTAAAATTCATTGCAGGATGGTGTGATGAATCATCATGTTTGATTCGTCCAATTGAGATATTGATTGTAAATTACCTCTTCTGTAGCGGAACAGTGCCATGTAGCCTTGTAGCATGCTTGATGAAAAATTGCCACATCCGTAGACAGTTGCCGAAACGATGTCGAAATCTTTGTATTCCCTTTCTTGAACGTAGAATGAATGGTCCTGCTTTACACGAAATTTAGGACATGGCCAACCTGAATTTGAAAAGAGATATGCGAAAGTTAGGTGGAAAGATGTTCGGTATTCTGACGCTGATTAGTTCTGCGGGAAATCAATTAAATACGGAAATCGTTGATAAATAACCCTAAATTATAGCATAGGCAGGTATTTCTTTATCTGCTTTTAATTCACACTCCGAATATAATAACAAACCAAATTTATGCAGCTGCAAGTCACTCCAAAGGCAGGCTTATAATTAATTGAGGACGAGAACGCACAAACATGTGCTTTATCGTAATATCCGATAACGAATTTTTTAGATCGATTATATTGACCTTTCGTATCCTATAACAAAAACTACTGTTACAATTAAGTCTCTCCCCCTTTTTCACCACTATAAAACATGGTTAACATATTTACTCGCGTTCAGTTTATCTGGGATCATTTCATAATTCATATGCTTATACATTATAGGAAAAGCTTACATTTTACCTAAAATGAATAGTTTTTGCATATGTAGCACGTGGAAATGGGCACAACCCACCATTCTCCTTCACCCTTTGAATGTAAGTGATTTATGGATCTTAATCTTAATCTACCTCTGGCATTGCGATTTTAAAAATCCTTGACCACTTGAAAGTGAATTTTCCTTTCATATATTAGCCAAGCTGTTAGCTTATTTTGCTTACCATGCACAAATAACTAGTGTGTGCTAGGGGGGGACCTCGTATATGTCCTTGGTTTTACAAAGAATGCAATTGGATAAAACTATTTTTTCCATGTTTCATAAGTACATATTGGGAACATTTCAGATACGGAATATATTGTATGTATTTTTTTATAAATAAAGGAATTTTTAGAGCCAGAAAACCTGGAAACACCTGAGGTTTTTTATATTCTCTTACCTCTGCAAATAAGTTTTTCGCGGACTGTTTCCTGAGCTTCACTGGTAAGAAAATAGTTGACTGGCCGCAAATCGTCGCTTTCTTCGTTTGGCACATTGTCCACACCTTGACCACTGTTGCAAATTATGATAGTCATATTAGAATCAATTGACCTGTTCTCTAAGCTGATATTACATCTCATAAATTAGACTAATATGCACATGACCAGTACTATTTTGCGAAACGTTTCACAGGGATAATTAATTAGGCGTTTTCCCTGGTTGCGGACTGATGTGTGAAATACTGATTGCTGGACTTTTGTTGAAGTTAAAATTAATTTACACCTTCTACAAGCAGTAAGACCACATGACGTGACACCCAAAGGCCATTGAATCCCAAGAAAAAACATTAATTGATAAATCAGCCTATTTAGTTTATTTCACAAACCTTCTCACCTAGGAAAATTTGTTGAAAATTGTTTTGTTTCCGAAAATATTGTATTTTGTATTTTATGGGTGCTTAATTTTATTACTTCTCATTATATTTATCACGTATTTTCATAACGTAGACTAATAAAAGCATAGTGACAGTTTGAATATACACTGTATAAGTTCGGTTTTGTAGCTAAATTAAAACTAGTTATTCTTACCGTGCCCAGTTTGCTTGCAAGTTCAATGTCAGACATGTCATCCAAACAAACAGCCAAAGCGAAGTCGCCATGACTTCAAAATTGACTTTCTTGTGATAGCAATAATCGTTTGAGAGCAATGGATTGCAACTCAATGTGCCCGGCTGAAATTCAACCTTCAACTGACAGTGGCAGTGGTAGAGGCTGCTGAATATATATTACAACAATTTTCCTGGTTGGAAAAATTGTTGTTAATCGGCGTCCTATTACTCAACTATTTGGCAAGTGGTTTGTTGACAAACCTGCTTTTAATGCAGATCTCAACCGGACGTTAGTGAGCTGAATATATGGGTATCCGTTTTCACTATGATTAAAAATATATTCATGCGTGATGCAACGTGTATGAAAATTTAAATGTATCCAATGCATAAGCCTAATTTTAATCCTTACCAGTAATTTTTAGTGGTGCCACGCTAAATTTAAAGAAATCGCTAGCTTGCTAGTTACCTGCGAATCTTGTCAGGGTATTAACACTAAGCCTCACTTTAATATTGAGATATCTAGCATAAGCTGTGTGATTGGCTGCATTATTTGTTCACAATTCAGACAGATGGCATAAACAGGTGGTGGCTGATAAGCTTTGTTATTCGGGGACAATGAAGCTTGCTACCATGGCCGTTATCGTATCTAAGGAAACATGGTTACCATTTGAACGTCACAAACGTTTCTAAAGAGACGTTTCTTCAAAAATGAACAGAATCAATTTTCGATTGTCACTTATTGGCTTGACATTAAAAAGAAAACTTTTGTTTGTTCTTGGTCTTTTTCTTCATTAAAATTAAAGTGTTTTAAAAATTGTTTATGAATTCCACTTAACGTAACAAATTTTATGTGGAAAATGAATCAATTATGGACATTTTTATGGACACACTGTATGAAACTACCATGACATTTATTGAAGTTACAACCCAGCGTATTTTTTGGTCATTTTAGTGCAGAAGATGTCAACACGTCTCAAAATGATGCCTGACGTCTTTTTCTTGGTCATATTTTGACGTGATTTAATAAGTGTTCCAAAAAAGCATCTCCTTCGGAGTATGTCTGGCCAGATTTGGTTACCGCTTTCATGTGCACATTCGATAAAATACACTTAAAAGCCAAGAAACTGGCCCACATAAAGACGTTAAAAATGCATTTTGTTGAGCAAGTAAATCTCATTTATTGCACTTCAAAATAAGTCTATAATTTAACCAAAATTCCTTATCAATTTCTCAGACTGAAATACCTTAAAACCACAGTAAACTAGTTGCATTGTTTTTGGGACATCTCCATGCGTTTACCTCTGTAATTGTAAACGTTTCTACTGGGATCAAAATGAGTTTATTTGATACCAAGTTGGGCTAGTTTCCTTGCTTGTGAGTATGCATTGAGACTGAAACACGATTTACACAATGTACATGTATCCAAAAGTGGTAATTTTGTTTGCAAAAAGGACACCTTTTTTCCATATCGAAAAGACGTCGTTTTTGTGCCATTATGGTCACAAGATTAACAGGTTTAATAAACTACCTTAAAATATTTAAGTCTGTATGAAAATACATTTTTCAGTACAAAATATTTGCATAGACTCAATGCCAAAGTTTTTTGAGAAATAATGCCACCAAAGATTGGTCAAACAGTAGGTCTTTAAATTAGTAGCTTGCTTCAACTGAACTGGGTGTCTGAGACAGTACGGCGTTTGCCACATAAGTCGATGGTTGCGGGTTCCCTGGTTCGATGGTTGTGGTAAGTAATTTCTGGAAAATATGCAGTGTAAATACTGTATGTACATGTAAATTGACTGTTCCAAACGGCCGACTAATGTGTGTAGACCCAAGTGAAAATGTCCCTTACAGTCCCATAGAAAAATCCAATGGGACTGATGGGACCAATGAGACCCATTGAAAGCGTAATGGGATCCCATTACTTACTGTTTGTGACATTTTTATATGCGACATTGTATGGGAGTCCATAATCCATAAAAACGTCATTTTTTCGCTCAAAATGAAGCCCCTATGAAATAACGTGGTTTCTTAACGAAATTTTCACGTCATTTTTAGGTGATTATTTAAGGGGAAAAAGACGCCTTCGGTATAATAATAAAAGACGTCATTTGGTCGATTTGTGCTACCTGGGAAGTGTTTAGCTTTGCATTCGAAGTATGCCTTTAAAATGCATAACGTAAACATTGTTCCTAAACTAAAATAAAATTACTATTAAGTTTGGCTCAAAAAATAGAATTTTAATTCTTGGTAGAGCAATTGCTAATAATTTTTTATTAGTTAAGGAACAATGCTTACGTTATGCATTCTAAAGGCGTTATGCAATTATGTTGGCTAATATTGTTTCAAGATTTCATGAAAAGAATAATAACAAATCGGTATTTCTAAAACAACAGTTCTGCTTGATTTGATTTCCAAACTACTTCTTGGAATTGTTTACATAATGTATGCAACAATACAGGCCAAAGATTAGTATCTATTAATTTGTAATTAAGGCGGCACAATTTCCTGCAACAATTTTCGATATTTTCAAACAATGGCCAATTTCGAATGTATAATTACCATCCATATCTGTTTTCTCTTGGAATAAATTGTCCGGTAGATAAATATAATGAAATATTTTTGTTCAAATGCAGAGATAATTGATACACATGCTTTATATTCCTACTGAAAGTAATACTGCTTATTTAAGTGCAGTGAAAGAAGCAGTTCTGTAATGAGTTTCATACAAAGACGGATCATATACTGTATAGCAGTTCAAAGGACACAAGACAAAACGTAGCGCTCAAATGTATTAGATAATTATAATGCATTTAAATTAATTTAAAAACCAACGATAATTTTTCTTGTGATTAAATGGCATTGTATAAACAAAAATTCACAATACACCTGCAAGAAATGCCCAAAGTACTTGAGAATAAACTCAAACATAACTTATGGACGTTTCATGTGATGAACCATACTTTAATAGTGCATTTAATGTTAAAATGCCATAAATGTAAATATGCATCCACGCTTATTGATTTTTTGGTCGTCA
This sequence comes from Rossiulus vilnensis, assembly GCA_034700785.1. Lineage (NCBI taxonomy): Eukaryota > Metazoa > Arthropoda > Diplopoda > Julida > Julidae > Rossiulus > Rossiulus vilnensis. The sequence continues at coordinate 11,021 of JAQIXS010000854.1, read as the reverse complement.
CGTGTGAGGTGTTCGTTTTCTAACTCAAAATACAAAATGGCGCTAAATTTAAACAATTAGGCTTTGCTCGCCTCTGAATCTTGTGCTCTTGTTACACTTGTGTTGTACATTTACAGGCAGCAATATGGAAATCTCAGAAATGGGCCGGTTGGAGGTGTTTCTGGTTGAGGCTATTTATAGTACATGTTTGTAGGTGGCAGCACTGAGTCTGTAGCGGCTAAAGCCATACTGTAATGTCGTAACTCAGACTAGTGTACATTGAAGTTTGAAGTGTACTGTGTACTTTATTTCCTTTATATCCTTACATTAAATATGTAGCATTTTCGGGATTCAACAACCTTTCGATTTATTCAACAAAATTTCAGTCACCGGACATCCACAACTATGGTAAACTCCAAATTACTTACATGTATCTAACACTTAAAAAGGTACACTGTACTTAAAATGAATTAACGTTAAGTACAATTAATTATTATACAGTATATTGGGTACAATGTGGGATGGTCACTTGTAAACTTTTCAAATCTCAAGGGCCCAAGATCACAGCCGGCTAATTAAACATAAAATGCATAATCCTTTATGTATCTTTCTTACAACAATTTCAGGAAATATACTGCAGATATTTAAATTGCAGCCTGAGTCATTAATTTTGTCTATTAATATTTATTGATAATAAATTTGCAAAAAAAAATCTAAAATGCATTATTTTAAGTGGGCGCCAGTCGGCTGCTGGGCTTACTGTTTACAGTAGTTTCAATTAAAGTTTTGTACGCACCTTGAAAAACTTTCTTAATGCAACCTTAAGTACAAATCAGTATCAAATAGTTACAACAAAATACTTGTTTTTCAATGCATACAATAGTCATATCGACTAAATAGATGCAGGATTAATTAAGCTGGAACATTATCTCGAAATTAAGTGAAAGGGAAAAAATCTGCTAGTTCTCAGAAATCCACTTTTCATTTCAAGAATAATTCTTGTGCAACTGGTTTTAAGAATTTTCATTTCATAAACAAGTTTTTTTACAGCCGGAGGTAGATGACACACCGAAGGTCGATGTTTGTTTGCAAATTTATCTTTGAAGGTGATTTAAAGGTTATTGCATTGTTCGTCTAATGCAGGAAATGATCATTCCGGTTTTCACATTTCAAGGCACTAGCGTAAGTTTAATTTAAATCTACAATGTGTACAAGTATTAATATTTTTGTTATATTACACACATTATTTTTGGTCTAAGCGAAGGAGTTCTGCATAATTTTCCTTGAATAAATATTCACAATCATGGCAAATATACTGGTGTCTACAAAAAAATTCGTAATCTACAATAAAAAAATCAATCGAGAATGGGATAGGCAGAATAGCTACATGTACATTGTGAAAACATTTTACAGGTAACACAATTTTTAGATTACATCAATGATAAAGATCGTGCTAACATACTACGAATTTCCCTTTTTACGTGTACATGAATATTGCTAGTTAATATGCAATACTTTTTACTATCGGTTATACCTTATTAAATTTTTTTTGCCCATTTCAAGGTGTTATTCTTCTACGTTTTTGAGATTTTAAAGCTTTAACTGCTGAGAAGCTTATTTATAAGAGAAAATTTTATTGTAATTTTTTTAGGTGTGTTGTCTTTGATCTACTACTGAAACTAACATGTATCATGTTGGGCTTTGATCTTCTGCGAAAGAGATAAATGTTCAGACATTTCAATGCAAAATCTTACTAAACAACCTGGTTATTCAACATGGTAGAAAAGGTATTAAAATGCATTTGTCTGAATAAGTATTTTCCTGCAATGCATATAGTAAATAGAACAAAAAAGTATGTACAACATTTGTGCGAATTACTTTTACTAAAATCAACTAAAACGCTTTTCTGACTATGGTATTTTTTCGATGATTGAAAATGGCAATTTGAGGCCGCCTTAATATATTGCTTGGTGCCATGCATTTTCCTGTTTTTCTAATGATTTTGACAATTCTTTCAATTGCAAGTTTCTTCTCATTTCTTAATTTTTGCGAACATTGGGGATGTTTGTCCATTGAAATGAGTGTTGGCATACCATTTGCAATGTTCAGGTTATTTAACATGGTCAGAATTATGAAACAAACTAAATCATAATTCAGTTCAGTGTTTCCCTGGTATTAATAAAATGACCATTGCCAAAATTAAAACGGTAAAACTGCTGGCCATTTGTACGGAGGAATTGCCACCTGGCTTTTGTTGTGACGATGCCGAATGGTCACCATGGCCGGGCATTTGTGTAGCGCCATCAATTGCATTTGGGTGAGAAGCATTCATTGAACCCATATCTTGGCCGTGATCATGGCCATGATCATGGCCGGGATGATCGCCTTGCATGGGATCTTGTCCAATGGGTCCTTGTTCGTTGTGATCATGTCCTGGTTCGCTCTGGGGGAACAGGGGTCCTTGGTCCTTCGTGTTGTTATTTTCAACAATCGTTCCAACTCCTTCGCATTTACTGTATTCATAAAATGGGTTCTCTACCTTGGGAGCACTTCGGGTAGTTGAAACCTAAAACATAATAAAAGTAACACTGAAAGCGATGCGAATCTTGAACAATTGTGGTGTGGACATTTGATGAAAAACTGGTATTTCAGGATTCGTTCTAATTTTTACAAAATCATTTCCCGGACGTTCCCTGACCAACCCAAGTAAATTTCCCAGACTTTTTTAAAATAAATTCTGTAGCAAAATCATTAAAGGGATTATTTATTACTACCAAACTTTGCTTTTTACAAGCTGTAGTAACTTCTAAGCAATTGCGTGTTCGTCAGTAAAATAAACGAGAATATTAATATTTATTAACAATTCGATATCAGTGCATACGTACATGTATAATGGAATTTAAATGTTTTTCTCTGATCTTCCAGCAAAAGGGGAATTTTCCATGACTTTCCCTGACCATTTCACGCTTCCCTGATTTTCCCTGAATTGAACTGCTGGTTTATTTCTATTGTCCTATTTTGCTTTTTATGTCTGAATTGCGTGTTAATTATAATAAGACCAACCCATATCCATGCTATTAACCGGAAAGTACTTACTGTATAATTGCCATTTTCATATCTACACACTGCTGTGTAATTCTCTCGAACAACGTTCTGGTATTCTGGGGCCCTTGTTACCCAGTTGTAGTTTTTAAGGTACTCAACGACCTTAGGATCTTCTCCATTTGGAGTAACTTCTTCATATTTACTAGGTTCGACATTTCTGAAAAAAATATAAGATTAAAAATATATACTGTGTTCGTTTAATATGTTTTTAAAATTGCTTTTTTAAATTTGAGAGTATGTGCTTACATAGCTTGTTTGATTCCCAGCCATTGGTAAATTTGGGCAAGCGGTGGGGAGCTTGTGCACGATTTTAATGCCACTTGAGGGAAGTAATTCAGGTAGGCCAAGCAAGTTTCATTGTCGCCATGAATTCCACCCTTTATGAAATTCAAAAATCATTAATTTCAATCATGTCTCATAAAATTATACAAATTTGATGTTGAACAATCACACTTACCAAAACCGTTGATTGGGCGGAATGGGTATCATAGTAACATTCAAGAACTAAATTGTCTCCCTGAAAAGTAAAAATTTTATTTATAAATAAGAGAAACAAAATTTAGGGAGAAATATAGAAACCCAAAACCCGTCTTGTTACTTACTGGTAATATGTGAACGGGATCTAAGTATGCCCTGTACACTTGCTCGCTGCCTAAAAATTTGTGATCAGATGCTAATGGAGCCAGTTCAGTGCCTTTTCTCAGATGTCTCAGTATCATTTTCTTGCCTAAAACGAATTAAATGTTTATAAAATATTTGACGTACAATATATGATGTAGACCTAAATCTATTTACTTTGCAACGTAAATTTTTTTTTAATGAAAAGCTTGAACAAACAATAGTTTCTAGCAGTGTCCACGTTACACGGTGGTTATATAAAAGTAGTTATCAGTTGTATTACACATAATCGCATATGGTGCATGAAGCTCAAAATGCATAATTTTTTTTTTCAAATGTATGCTACATTTAATGCTTTTGTTTATGCCAGAAATATTTATTTAAGACCATTTTTATTTACTGTGATCTTGTGTTATATCTTACGAGCAAATGTTTCATTAAATATATATTGCATCTGATATTCTGATGTTGATTTGAAGCTAATGAGAGCTACATGTATATGAATATTTAAATACTCGTGTAAAACATGTCTTACAGTTAATGGTTTTATAAGAAATAATATCATGGCTATGAAATGTTTTTTTTTCTTACCATGTTGTTGAGCTTTTAGAAACACTTCGTAAACGAATATTCCATCGACTGGCAGACCCTATAAAATAAATTATACATTCGTTATTATGATGTAAAATCCTTTGGCTATATAATTAGCAAGGTAATTAATTGTCATATACAAGTAAAGGATTGAATTATACGGAGGTTTTGAAGGTCAGGGTCAAATGGTTTGCAATATTTATTGCTTCCTTCCTCTTCTTTCTTTTTTTTTGCACTTTTGTTAAACATGTATATTTAATGTATTGTAGCTTTAAGGTCATTCATTACTGCTTGTGTCATACATTTGATGCAATAATTTAATAAACAGAATAGAGGAGAAATATATATTGAAGATTTTGTTTTTGCTAAACTTCTTTGGTGAAACAAACTACAGTATGTGGAAAAATAAATGGACAGCATGTTGCAAGCCGAGAGACTAGAAAATCAAAATGAAACTTACCGTCTGTGTACAGTCAGCATCGCAGTGGCCAACAGAGATAAATTCCTTCTGGTCAATAGGTATAATTTGACTGATACCTAAGTCGTGTCCAACAGTCATTGTACTGGCTTGATAGCTGACTTGACTAGAAGTGGTAATTATCGCTATGCCAGAATCATCATGCAAATCTAAATAAAAGCACAAATTAAATGTCAGTGTTTCCTTCCTGTTTTCATCTCAATCTCTAGATTAAGTCTTGCATTCGGTGAAAAAAAATTTAAAAGCTCAAGTTATTAATTTTGCTACATTCCAGACATTTAGTAGTTTCATGACAGTTAAATTTGTTGTGGTTCGCCCAATCATTCATACCGGTTAGCATTATATTAAATTCATGTCAACATAAAAAATTGACCCAGACATTTATTTATCGGATTAGTTTTTGAGAAAAAAAATGTAACAGTCCGGTCACATAGAAAAAATCAAGAGGTAGTTCAATGATTAATTGTTTCTCATTTTATTATTTTTATTGTTATCCTCAACATGCACTACCTTCTTTCATCGGCCATCCTCTGTACGCAATTTTCATCAGAAAGTAGACATTTGGGCTTGACTTGAAAGAATAACCCACCTTTGATGGCAACGTGTAACCCTACAGATAAACTTTAGGTTAATAGTGTTATTGCATATTATGCCTGGAAGCTTTATGGCATCAATGTGTCCATATTTACATTACCGAAATATTGTACATCATTATTACATACCATAGATCCCGCTGTGGCTGTAGCAATGATTTGCGTGCAATTGGTATATTGAGTAGGAACCATCGAGTTTCCGCACTTTTGTCCCTTTTCCTCAGCATATTGATCCCAGGCTACGGAGTCTCCAACCATGATGTCACATCTGTATAACCATATGTGATCAATGACTGCCGCAGTTGTGTTTCTCCATAATGGTTCAAACTGAAAAATTAGCGTATTATTAAGTAGGACATCATGGTCCGTTCAATGTTTTCTTTTTAATTACGAAATCTTGTCAGAAAACGGTGCTATACTTGATGATTCAAAAATGTGCACTTACTCCAATGACAGCTTCATTGGGTGATGCGGGTGTGAACTTGAATATCTTCTCCCAGCAAAGCGATTTTTCGACCATGGGCAATGTTATCTATAAAAATAATAGTAATTTTAAATGTAGTTAGTAACGTAACATATATTTAAAAAAATAGTAAATACTTTATACGATGATATTTTTGATTGCTAAGACTATTTCCCAAATCTAGAGACGATAATGTATATGCTGCAACAGATTGGTGCACTGGTAAATTTAGTTTAGAAATACATATACTAAAATTCTAATTTATAGATAAGTTAGTTTATATATGTAAATAATTTAAGAAAATAATAGTTAAATTAATCGATGGTTTTTCCAATATATTTTCTGCAAAACCGTGTAATTAAAATTGTACTAATGCATGCATTAAATTCTCTTAAGTTTTTCTCTCACAATGTTTTTTATTGTTTTCAAGATAATGAGTATGCATGCTTCACAAATGCTTGTTTTGTTTGCCATTTTAACGGCGATCACTTATGACGTTACCTAGTGCTTAAAAGCTACCCATTTCAGGAAGCTCTTAAAGGCTCTGCGTGACGCTATATAATGCTCAAATGCAGGAAATAAAGCAGCGTCTAGTATCAGTTATTTAGATTGCTTTTAAAAGCAGTTTTAATGAACAGATGTGTTTTCATTCTCAAAAATGACACTGCATGAAAGCATTGTATGGCCATTGTAAACAGTATCAAATGTAAGAGCTCACAGATGTGGGATGGTATAATAGATCGTCATTTACACAATGCAGCGACCTCATGGAATGATATGTTATGTAATTATTACTGTTTCATTTCACAAAATTATCTAGAAAGAAAGTTATAATAGCGCTCGCATAACCTGGTTTAGTTTGACCCGTGTGAACGACCTCATATCGCGTGCATCCTATTATAAACACCCGCAATTTCATTTCTCACACCTGTTAAATTTAATTGTCAAACCTCTCAAATTTAGGATACAAGGGAACTAGAAATAACTTGCTTTTCGACACAAACAAAATTATAGGAATAAATACTTTTTCAATTATATAATTTATAGACACATGCCTTCTGAAATATAATTGTATGTTGCATAACTTGAATAAAAGGATTTTCGAAATACATTTTTAAAAATTATCTAAAGCTTATTTTTAGTTGTCTTAAAGAAAACATATCTTTAATGAGTACAATTATATTTTACTATATTCCTGGTATCATCGATATTTTGATGCTTGCTTTATGCGGACTTTGGTTGAAAACTGTATACTTACATTATTCATTCTCATTTCATACGTTTTCGTGTCTGGCATAATTCCATTGGCAACGTTGTTAAAACCAGCCAGGAAGAGGCTTCGGTGTCCTGCTTTCTGGTGAATCATGAGCATATTCTTGACCGGATCTTCCATGTGGTAGGCGTAAATAACTCGCATGGTGTCATTCTGCGAAAACAAAAAGTTCATTATGGTATTTTAACAACTTTAAATGAGATCAATGTGCGAGTTAAATTTGAAATAGCTCTGCATACGGTTATTTTCATGTCCTCTATATCATCACAGGTGTCATAAGCCCTCTGGAATCGTAACACAGTGTGGGTGTCGTTCTCATAACCCCTTAATAGTTTATAGTCCTGTTTGTTATCCATAATCGGCTCTGTGTTGCCTGTCGCATGACGATCCTGAAATTAAAAATATAATCTTTTGAAGTTGAACAATGCTTATGACATGTAAATTACTTCGAGTCGGTGCGCATTGAAAGACACAGGTTTAAGTGTTCGTGATATTATTAGTTTCTCGTTGGAAATAATGGAAAACTTATTCTTGACAACCAAGACAATTAAGGAGGGTCACAGTCAATTTGCCTTAATGTCGCTCCGAAGGTTGATAATCGTAAATAGTAATTAGAATCACGCCCAACTGCCTTGGCTGGGTTATTTTCAGGCATATTTTATAGGCGTTGACTTAAACTTATCGCTGTGGTGGGCTAAACGGGTCACACGGTAGCAAAAAAGGTTATAAATTGAACGTAATGAAGGTCCACTTGAAATTATCTTGTCTTGCTAATTGTGCACGCTTAATACCGATGTTTTTTTTACAAATAATGTAAAAAACAAGAAATGCTGTATCTGTAACATTTTTTTCTATTGAAATGCGACATGGGGATTTCCAGGGGATTTTTTTAAATAAAGAATTTTGGGAAAATCTGGGTACTTGTTTATCGTATCTTGAACCCCTATTTTACATTGTGTTACCCGGATACAGTATATGCTACAATAGTCATAATATGACGAATATTTTGTTTTCTTTACCGTAGTGTAAATTAAACCTGGTATTTTGAAGTTGGTGTCTGTAGGCCTTTAGTCCGCCCATTTAGACTGGTCCGTTAATTTTACAAGACTAGCACGAAAACGGTCTTTTTTTTACTATGCTTTCATTTGTAATTATAAAAAACATTCAAAACAGGAATATCATTAAAGAACGAGTATTAAACTGCTTGCTTTAAAAGAATTGAATGTTTCTATGTTCAGTTTACTGTCACGAATGAAAATATTTCTTAAAATCAAATGTCACATCTGTTTTTTTTAAATATGCATCAAGCAAACGATACATATAATGTAATTGGTTGGTGAGTTAGCTAGCTTATTGCGTGTCCTTTATTTTTAAACATTAGGAAACCAAGGACAAGCATCGTCATTGCAGTTGCTTATTCTTCCTGTTCATCTCGATGTATTTCTCATCTCATCAAAGGTTACAAACAACCTGCAGGTCTGTTTTTTTTAAATAAAAATGTAAGTTTCATTTCATGCATGATCAATGCGCTTGATTTACTCTGTGGTTTATAATGAACAATATATAATTCAATTACATTTCAACTGCGTCTAAAATGGCTTTATTTCAAATCAGAATTGAAGTCAATTTTACGGATGTTTTTTGTTAGCACAAAATTTTAAAAAAGCCAATTAAATTGACAAATACTGTTAGGGATAAAGGATTGTATCGTAATTTTAAACGACCTGCATGCAAGGCGGTGTGGCATCATATGACGTTTTGATGATGACCCAAATTCGGCTTGATCTAATATAAGAGGAGGGTATATGGGAGGAGGGCTTTGAGGTTGCAGTGGTCATACTGTATATTCCCCATGGTCAAGCAAAGTAGGTAGACATGATCACGCCAGCTGCGACCGGTTGAAGCTAGCAGTGATTTCATACTTGAAAGGAAATACTTTGAGAGAGGGTTTAATTATGTTAGAACCCCTACCTGTACCCTCTCACTATTCTTGAACTCCCAATGGAGGCAAAAAAAATGCGCTTGGAGTGAAACAGACAGATTGCTATTGCTTGAAAGTATGCCCTTGAAGGGCTATTGCATTATTCTTGATTTCTTAGAAAATTGCCGTTGTCTTCTAACGAAGTACTACATTTCGCTTTAAAACAAAAATACTCTTTCGGGCCAATACAGGTCAATATATGTCATCCCCATCAGAATCACACTGATTAAAAACCTGAGTACACATTCCTATAATGATTTGTATCCAATACCTGAAAATAATATACGTTAAATGATAAATTCCAACTTCCTAAACATCATTTTTACCCAAGCACGTCTTTTGTAAGGAATATACATGTAGAATAGATTTAGCCTACGTACATGTATAATTTGTTGTATTTTTCATGTAAGTAAATGTATATTCATATTTTTGTAGAAAACATTGTACGGCTTAGAAAGCAAGCCGAATATGTCATGAAAAAACCCAAGGGATCAAGTTAGTAGCATCAACCATCTGTTGAAAGAGTCATAATATTTTTTTAAAAAGGTGCATTAGGATCCTTGTGGTATGGGAAATTTTACAAAGCAAATAATATTGTGTTGCTTTTTTATTGATGACTATTTCACATACATTTTATTTTTTTAATGTTGTCCATATTTGATGTACATTTATTGTTTTTAAATGTTTTTATAAAATTTAACGGCCTTAGATTGGGTCAATTAAAGTACGTTAGTATTATATTGGAATGAAGATAAGTGGAAGTATTCTTGGTAATGGATTGTTCCCTCTACTAATTGCACCCCATAAATGTGAAGTACAAGCAGCGATTACGACATTAAATAATGATTTAATGGACATCTAATTTGCTCTGGTTATAAGTACAGGCAGTGAACGTGTCACTAATGCTAACTAAAAGAATTCGTACAAATGCTCGAGCAGTCCATCTTGAAAACATTATTACCGGTATTGTTTGTTGAAATTAGAAATCATGTTGGACGAGTTGAATGAAGGCGTATTTGAAGGTTTTTTCCCCGAACAAAAAAGCAGATAGAAAAGATTGAACATAATAAAAAGCAAATAACAATTAAATTTACTTCGAAGCAAAACCTGTTTTTTATGAATCGTGATTGTGCTTGTCCATTTTATGTCGAAATCATGACTTTGATAGTTCCTGGTGTATCATTAATGTAAAAAGTGAAAACTCCACTTATTATTGTAGTGCATGTATGTGTATCCTTACAAATGTGGCAATTTGTAAATAATAAAACTAAGTCTAGTTCGATGTTATTAGCAATCCAATTTTGTTCTAGCATAAAAACATGCGCTTTGTGCATTTTTGTTTCTCGGGCATTTCATTTTAGGTTATGTATTTTAATATCTTCAATTGACGTGCTTTTACATCGACTTTTTTGTTTCAAGATATAGCTTTTTGTGCTAATTTAATGAATAACTGTTTCAAGACAATGGCGCAAGTTGGCGACCTGCCTAGATGTCAATATTTTTCATTGTTATTATAGCTATTATTTCAGAAATGTGTCCTTGTTTTTTTTATGAATCATTGGGCGACTACAGATCCTTATCTTGAATATGGACAACTTTTAATATCACAAGTTGATGACTTACGGATAATTAACTGTGATATACAGCAATGTACTGATATTGTCTTTCGACTACATAATATAGATTATTTTAAAAATGTGAATTAAGAGTGAAATGCTTGAGAGAAATAAATTCATGATTGGAATAAACATTTCACGTTGGATTGCTCAAGCTGAAAGTTTTTCTGCTTTAAAAGAAATGTAACATGTACCCGCTAAAATAATTGGTCTGTGAAATGTTTAAAGATTTCTGACCAATAGGAGCTGTTGAGTACAGCCCATATTTGCATGTGCTGATTAATTCATTTGATGGTTAGGAGTTGCATGTGCTGATTAATTCTT
>JAQIXS010000853.1:0-37701 GCA_034700785.1 Rossiulus vilnensis | reverse complement strand
GCCCAGGGAGAACTTCACGTTGATGTTGCTAAGCAGACCGGCCAGGTCGTGCTCGCAGAAGTCGAACACCAGGTAGAATGTGCTCTTGAAGCGGTTGAACGGCGTCGCTGGAAAAAAGAACCGTAAAGCGAAAGTTAAAATTGTTGTCAAGTACGCTGTGGTGGTGTCCACATTATCATTAATGTGGAATCTACCGAATAAATGACACCTACCACAGGGTATATCTTTGCTGACAGTAGGGTATCGAGTCTGCAATTCCACGAGTTTATAAAGCAGTTTCTTTCATAAAATAATATTTTTTGTTCATGTGGACACGTAATACCTTAAATTGTTGATTGCACGACAATTACGTCCCGCACGGAATATCGCAAGTACCAAGAAATGCTAACATAATTCTGCAAAATTATTTCCATAAACTACTGAAACCTAACCTAACAAAACAACCTAAGCGCTTCTTACCAGGGTAGCCTTTTTTTTACACGGCGAACTTATTTTCATTATTTAAACGCAGGATATTTTTTTGACCTCGCTTGACATAATGACAAGCTTGTAGGCCTGCTGAACCCGGCTGTTTTCCATAGGGTTATTTCGAGTTTAGGAAGTGAATAACCGCATTTTCACACTGCTAAAAGGTGGGAACAACCGCAGTGAATGCAAATATGCCATTAGCTCAAATTTAAAAAAACCTTTGGTCCTGCAAATCTCTATCAGATTCACGACGTTCTCGTGATTGAGCAGCTGCAGGATCCGAATTTCACGCAGGGCCGTGATCGGAAACTGGCGGAAAAGAAAACGAGCAATTCAGATTCAGATTGGGGACATGAAACTGGGGCCTGGCCCATGCAACAACAACAACAACAACATACCCCTTCCTTTTCGTTCTCCATGAGCACCTTCTTGAGGGCGACCAACTTCCTGGTCTTTTTGTGGCGAGCTTTGAACACTTCCCTGGAAATGTAGAGCGGTTTCATTAAATCGAAACGCTAAGAGATGAAACCCAAACGCAACGGAATGCGAAGTAATTTGTACCAACCCGAAAGTGCCCTGGCCTATCTTGGCGATCCTTTCGTACTTGGCGACCTCATCGCAAAAGGGAAATGCGATGTCCTCCAGATTGCTGAACTTGTCCAACTCGCTCTTGCCCTCCACGGCCGGTGCTTGCTGCTGCATGGCCATGATCCTCGATTCACACGTTCACAATAAGCATACTGTTTACGTTGTTGTTGTTTGTAAAAAAAAAAAAAAGATCTTGAGTTAGACCTAACGTACCGAACATCGAACCTAAACACGCACGTGCTTGCTTATGATCTAGATTCGAACATTCTATGGATTCAAATAAAGTGCGGGATACTCACTGTGACGCAACTGGTTGGGTTGGATTCCTCCTTTCCGGCGATGGAAAACAAAATCAGCCAATCAAAACAGGCGTGCGCTTCTATCCTTGTTGTTCTGTTTGGTAAATAAGCAGCTCTGGTTGGGCAACACTCTTCGTGCGTTGCTCGTGGCGTCGTTCAGCTAGGCGTAGTGTGAGCAGGTTTAGTTGGCAAATACTGATCCCTTGAAATCCTGAAATCCTATTGGGCAGGGTAGAGCCCAAAGACGATTAATAATCGATATATTAGGACGAATCGATTATATATACATTTTATCTTGATTGTGGGATTAATTTTTTTTCAATTTAAAGATATCATTGTTTATTTGAGTGTGTGCATAAACCTTATTAGCTATTTATATTTAATCAGTTTTATACTGTCCATTTCATTGCCAATAAACGATTAAGATTCGATTTATCGGTATAATCGAAAGAATCGATTATATAGATATTTTTAAAATCTTTATTCTGGGATTGATTTTTTTAAAATTTAACGATATCATTGTTAATTTCAGTGTTTCCAGTATCTTTATGAGTTGTATTTCATTCGTTTTTCATTGTTTTTTCCTCTTTTTGGAACTGGGGCACAAACCACAAATCATATTAAAAAGTTATTTTTTCAAAATACGCCTATGATCATGTTTTTTCCATCTACAAATCATTATTTGTGATCCCGCTTTTTATAAGAATTTTGCATTCGGTGTTAGTATAAAATAAAAAAATTCCATGATATATATATATACAGGGCCAAAAACTCAAAATTCCAAGAAAAATAGGGTAGAGGATCAGCAGGAATACGATCTCCTTGACAAATAAAATTAAACTTAATCTTTAAGTTCAGCTTAAAATTCCAGTTTTGTCTGGATTTTCTTTGTCTTGGACATCCTGTTCCTGCGCTTAACCCTCTCCCATGTTTGTCTTGGAATTTTGAGTTCTGGACCCTGTTCCACTCACCCTCAGTTTATTTTTGGCAACCATTAATGCACTTTTCACTAAGCACTTGTTTCTATGATTCAGTTTGTATAACTTTGCTTAAAAACACCGCCATATTCAAACACACTCGAAGGAATTTCCCTTTTTACACTTTTTTTTCAGCAGTTTGTTAATTGCCAAATGTTTTGTTAAGAAACACTGGGGGTGGGTGGGTCTCTAGTTGAGGCCAAAATTTCATTAAATAATATTTGAACTGCCCCTTAGCCCTAAAAACGGAATTTAGCTACAATTTTACGAAAATTAAAGTGCAAGGTTAGCCTAATTGGGCGCAAAGCTGGTGCACGTGGCAACACTGTTCAGCTATACCCAAGGTCACCTTCAGTTAGACTAGAAGGGTGGGTGTGTCCATGTGCCAGGTGGGGCTTTGGTCGGTGACGCATTTCCGTTTCCGCCCCTCGCGCTCACCAGGGAGCGCCGCGATCGCGCCAGTTCCATTTCTGTTTTCTTTTTTTTTCGCGTTCGAAATAAGCGTGCTTTAAAGATGGAGCTGTCAGATTTGGTGTCCAAATTTTTTCGCTTTTGATCTGGCTCCCTGAGCTGCTAAATATTTCGCGTGGGATTGAAGCTGTCGGCGGACGCGGCCCACCCTATTACGAAGGGCAGGGGCGAAGATCGAGGGGAAACTGAAAAATAGGATTAATTTCCCGCAGGAGCCTTCCCGCCTCTGCACTGCATCACCCAGCCGCGAATTAAATGGCCTGATGGTGGAAAACCACCGAAGAGAATGTCAGCCTCAGGGCTTTTGTCAATTTTAAATCCGTGTAAATTATGTGAATGTGCTCGGGAATGCATCCGGGAATATTGAGAGGATGATGGGGATTAGCTCCTAGCAAGATTCCACTAAGGTAAGGCGATAAGAACGTTTTTCACCGGAGTGCGATTATTTGGAGAATTGACCTTCAATTTCAGTGAATTGATGTGCGATAGTGTTTCCGTGCGGTTTGTTCTGGCCACCCATTTGTATTAAATTTTTATTCATTTGTATTTTTTTTTCAAAATGACGGCTCGTTTATAGCCATCCTTATTCATGGAATGTTCGCCAGTATTGATGAGAATTTGGCATAATCGTGTTCGGCTGACATGTAATGGTCGAGTAATGACATCGATCAGTAGTCATGACATTACCAACAACCATAAGCGGACCTTAGCATTAAAACGTCGTAGGAGAATTTTTAAAAAATAATAATTCATGACATGAATTTTGGCCTATATTTCCCCGAGAAATATTATTAAAAAATACTGCCAAGAAATGGGACGCCGTAAGCGACAAAATTTTCAATACAAAATTTGTTTGAAATTCGAACATTCCAACGAAAAATATTGGAACATTCTAGGCAAAATATTTTGAAAACAAATTGAAAGATTATATATCATGGGTTTTATAACAGGTTTCTGTACAAAATGTTCTTATTATTATAATAATTTCGCTGAAGGCGAAAATTTTCGAAAAAATCGCAAGTTGTTCATTTTGTCTTTAATTCGCTAAAATAAGTACTGACCAACATAAATTAATGCAGCACCACAGCCAGTTTTTTAAAACTGTAAAGTTCAGGATTTTGTCCTCAATTCCAAAATAAAATTTGTTTAGAGATAGTACTAATACATGAAATAAATCATGGTGTGGGTCCTACCTCTGCTACATGTGGGTCGATCCTTGCGCAGCCTCATGCACTGTCGAATGAATTAAACCCAACGTTTTTGCCATGGCCTGACTATTTTTAAATTTTGGAGTTGAGAAAAATTCTTGGTCATTTAATGAGAGCGAAGGGCAAGGGTTAGGGTCTTGGGGCTTAGGATTATAATGTACAGCATATGGGGAAAGTGACCATTGGCTACTTTACCCGAGGGTAGAGAGTTAATTTTCCCAAATTTTCCTTATTTCTTCATTTCCTCTTATCACTTTCTGCTTGCAATTTTTCGCTCGCTTTTGCCCCCTTAAAACATGCTTTTGGTCATTTGTGGGAGTGGGGAATCATACACAGAAAGAAATTTTCGTTAAAGGTCTAATGAAATATAATTATTGCCAGTAATGATGTGAATTTGACATAATCGTGTTCGGCCGACATGTAATGAACGAGTAATGACATCAGTAGTCATGACAGTGCCAACAATCATAATGGACCTTACAAGATAATGCACTGAATTTGTGACAGAAAGTAATGATTGTTGGCAATATCGTTAGACATGACATCTCCTGGGAATGACGTTAGTAATAATCGCTTATGGTGAGCCGAAGTGAAACGTTCGCCAGTAATGATGGGAATTAAACATCATAGTGTACCGCTGACAAGTAATGGTAAATGGTAATGTCATTAGATGACGTCATCGGTAATGTCGTTTAGTAATGATCGTGTAAGGTCCGCAATCCTCATCCAGGAATTTCGTGTGCGCAGGCCTGGTGCTGTGAGTAATGAGTCATGACCACTTTCTGTCATGTAGTGGCTTTAAGTGATGACATTACAAACAGTAATGCAACATTTTGACCAAGCCTGTACTCTAATTATGGCGGTGAATGAGCGATGATCACAGCAGAATTTAAACTAGGTTTTGAAGGACTTGGTGAACTTGTGAACTTTGCACTTATGAGGTCGTTTCACATCTCAGGCTCAGTGTATTTCCGGGGCAGGTTAAAGACTGGACATTTGTATTTTGCAGAAAATAAATAATCCCATGGAATCAAATTACTTATTTTTATATTGCCAGATCTTTGAATTAATTTTACTCAGAAGGCGGAAAAAAGGCTTTCACATATAAAAAATTCATACTATTATTTCGAATGTATTTATTGTTAAGTTTTCAGTCATGTCTTTCCGTATTAAATTAGAAAATTCCAGCTGACAACAATCTGGGCGTCCTATTTCCTTGAACTCCCCCCTGTCCGGCAGTGTTATGTGAAATCAGGGATGTTTGTAAAGGTGCATTCATGCATCTGGTAGTTCGTGCCTCCCGAAGCTGTATCAAATTTCGTGTTTAATTCTTGTTCTGTCACTTTTTTTTCGATCAGCTTTACTGTACGTCCATAATGATAAGCTTTGAGCTCATAAAACAAGACTTCCATGTACTGTACAAAGTATCGTGAAATCGATTTGGCTTCGGCCATTCAAATTGAAATTGATTTCCGAGCAATAGGAAATGCACATTTAACGGCGACGGATGAGGTTATTGCCTTTAAATGGCCTTAATATGAGGGGATCTCCTGTTGGAATTAATAGTTTTTCCTGCAGGAACAGGTGTTTAACCCGCATTTTCACCATGGAGTTTTTCCTGGTTGAAGACCAACGATAGCGAGGTTCCACCAAACACTGACTGTGTAATGGGAAATTTCACTTTGCAGGCATGCCCCGCATTTCCGAATTACATGTATCTTTTCACCTGCATAATAAGGCCGATGTTATAATCACTCGATTGCAACATTTACAGTAAAACGTGTAAAAGAAACCACGTTAGAAGACAAACTGATGTGAAATCAGACTCGAATCCTGTGTGTACGGTCTATATAGAACAGGGTTCACACCCGAAATATATCCTCAACTTCCCTGACTTGGCAATGTTTTCGGAAATAATTTCCTGACTTATCAAGAATCAAGAACATAAACAAAATGTACCAATGGTTGATGTTTTTATTTATTTCAAAAGTTGAAATTGTATTATGGAAAATAGGCCAAGGGGAATTCTCTAATTAGCGTGACTGGATACACCCTTTTTTGAGCAGTATCACGAACAATTAATAATTGGAAATTAAGGCAATTGAAGGCTGGCATTTCATCCGATTAAACTTACCCTGAATTTTGCGCGGAAATTTGAAATTTCCCTGACCATTCCACTAAGCTGTTCCTACCTGTCTGACAATTCCGGGTTTTCCAGGTCGGTGTGAATCCTTGGGAACGTTATTTTACTGGACATTATTGGGAAATGTTTGGTTGAAACTTGATGTGGTCATAATTTAAGTCATTTAAGTGCAAGTAATTGCGAAGCACCATAACAATAATAAAATAATAATAAATTTCCTCTAAATGTTGAATGATTTAGTGTTTCAAACGTTGAGTTTGGAATTAGATGCCAGTTATTATCCATATTTTTTTCGTTCCTCTCAATTTCTGCAGGTAATAATTTCCCCTGTGGGTAAACGACCTCAACCCTGGGGTAGCTGATGCTGCTGAATAATTATTTAATGAAATTGCTTCCGATTGAAAAGAACGATTTATTGTTTTTCCTAGGGCGATTTTTGTCGTTGTTTCCTGGATTGCCCTACTATTTATGGTTTTTATGGTTTACTGGTTAGTTGAACCCCTCAGATTCGGGTGGTTACCCCCTCTGTTGTTGCATTTCCAATCAGCGGCGTTTAAGTGTTACGCTAGACCTTTTTAGCTTTGCCCAAATTTTGAAAAAGGCCATTGCCACGAGCCGTGAACTTGTTTCGGTAGCATTTTCTGGCACAATAAAACCTATTTGTTTATTCAAATGTTACGCCGCGCATCATTTCTGAGGAATTTCGATCGAAAACCTTAATAAAAATGTTGACCTGAACTAATCTCAGGGCAAAAGTGCCACCTCATTGATGTGATAAAAGCATTAAATAGGCTACACGGTATGGTTAATGAGGTGAAAAAAAGGCCGCCTAATTGTTATTACATTTTTATGTTAAAAATGTCTTTTTTTTAATTTAAAAAAAAATATTGGCCTATTTTTCTGATGAAAAAGATCCGAACGTGGATCTGCGCATATAATGATGAAAATTAAGAAAGAAAAAAAATGAAAATGTCGAATTTTATTTACAATTGCGAGTAAAGAAACTGGCCCAACATAAAGATACACGTGTCTCGCTTAACGGCCTAGATAGGCTCCTGGAAAGTTGGCTGTGAAGCAAAATTCCGTGTAACGAAATGTAGGCCTATGCCGTAAAATGAAACGCTCATAAAACAAAGTCTTTATAGCGAAGTATGAGTGTATTTCCGATTTCTGCCTTTTATTATGGCACATTTGTCTCCTGCACTCTTTATCTCTGCCTATTTTATTTATTTTTAGAATTGTTCGAATTTATTTATTTTTCTGAATTACAGAAGCCTGTCGCTGACGCCGATGAACCAAAGGGCTATGTTGGGAAGGACGGAAACTACTGATGGCATCGCAAGTGGTCAAGTGCAGAGATGGACCAGGGCCCCAGCATCCGAGCATCGCATTTCAGCTGAAATGTGAACGCGAATTGGAGAAGCTGAGAGGACGTTTCAAAAAACAGCTCCAAAATGATATGCTCAAGTAATTAATGGAGGCGTTTCCGATTTACTCTTTCCTTTTCTGTTCAATGCGAGGGCGTCTTTGGCAGATCCGGGTTCGAACCCTTGCCAGCTTATGGAGCTACAATTGAAATAAGAGAACCCTTCAGGATCCCCCCCCCCTCTTCCCCCCAAAAAAAATCCTGATGAGACACAGGCTCAGGGAGAAAGCGGGTCATACTGACAAATGTAGGCCAAGTTTTGGTGAGGACTTGAGGGGTTGTGCCCAACGTCAATCATCGTTGGATCCATTTTGTTGACCTTGCAGGAAACGGGGCTTGCATCACTGTCTCCTGTCATGTCAGACATACTTTCGATTAATTCTGGGAGCCTAAATACCAAAATCAGACTGCTTAAAATCCTTACGTCAAGTAAAGATAACATTGTTAAAGAGTACTCTTGGTTAATTCATTTTGAATTCTTGCCATAAGTTTGGCTGAATAATTTGAAATATAACGATAAAAGTGCCACCACGTGGAGTGGTCAACGTTAAGTTTATTTGAAATTTATATGTTCCCGTACTCACGATAGCTACTGTCTGCAGATCATCGAAGTAATGAAAGTACCTGGAAAGCCATTGGATTCAAGTCATGGATTGACATCCAGTTTAAAGTACTAGAAAATGCGTTAGTTTAGCGCAGTTTATTTATAGAATTTGGACACTTAATTGCGAAAATAAAATATGTATAGACCTATATGACTTGATTGACTGCTTTTTCCCCCTTCCATTTGCAGCCTGTTTGAAGAAAAGACGTTTGCAGATTTAACGCTTATCAGCGAAGACCAGCGGCGCATTTCTGCTCACTCATCACTTTTGAAAGTCAGAGCTCCCAGGTTTTATAACCATTGTCTGGCAACTGCTGACAAGTGCATAACCCAGCCGAATTGGATCGTTGAACTTCCGGGTTTGAAGGGGACCCAGCTGCACAAATTTATCAGGTGAAAAAAATAACAATAGCTCTGCCAGCTGTTTCGGGGTTTGGCCTTTAGGTTGACTGACGTTCTTCTGTCATTCAAAATCCATTTTCCTTCCACATTTCAGACGATGATGCTTTCGGGCTAAAAAAGAAAAGAAAAAAAGATTTAAATACGCTCGTAATGACGGAATTTTTTGAAAATTGTTTTTTTGAAGTAATGCAATTTCAGTCTGAGCTGCCAACCTGCCATGCTCCATGGGGTGCAACTGCTGACCCAATTATGGTAGCTAAAGGTTTAAAGATGTTGCGCAATTTGACAGTTCGATTAAAAATATTTTTTTTCAAATAATATTAACAAAAATATTAATATGGTAAATAAGAATGCGCTTGGAGCCTTTTATGAAACTACTAAAAAAAGAAATATTTTGGGCAATGTTGTTTTTTAGAAATGTTATCGTGTGGTGGTTTTTTTTTTGTTGAAATCGTCTTGTGGTACATGTTAAGAGTTATGGTAAAGAATTAGCACGAAAGATATTGGCAGAAATTGAAAATGCGGAAAAATGTGGGGATCGGAAAATTGGTGTTTTTATTTGTGCTAAAATGTTTGGTGTGTAAAAAGTATTATTTTTAAATATATGTGCGCAAGCACTAAACTAACTGAAAATAGATAATATCATAATATTAATTTTTAACACAATAACTAAACTTTTTTAATACAAATAAAAGATAAGTGTAATGACAAAAAACAAACCGCAAATTGAAGCCAGGGAACCAGCTTAAAAATATTTCAAAAGTTAAAAACGTCCCCAATATCTCTGAATAGACCTTTGACACAATCTGCAGAGCAAGGGTCACCTGTTTCCTGTGGTAACTCGAATCACGTGGGTCTCATTTGAATCCCACATCAGAAAATACTGTTTATTTATCCAAGGGGTATTTATTAGGTCTGAAGGAATTTTCGTGCAGGCTGCCACATTTGGGTCGAAAGGAACAGGCAACAAAAGTTGGGGCCTTTCTGATGCATTATTATTATTATTTTTTAAAATCATTGGGTCGGAATCCAAAGCAGACCTATCGGCTGATCTCAGAATGCAGCTGATCACTGGAGTAAATTTGAGCAAAAGGTAGATTTTCATTCGATGGCTGCTTTTGCCATTTCCAGAACCGTTTACTGTGGCGAGGAAACCGAGCCGGAGGAAACCTCTCTTCTCGAACGGCTGCTGAGTCGCAAACGCACTCCGATGGACTCCTGCGAGGCGCTCGACGGTAGGAACTCCGAGAAGGAGGGAAACTGTGAGGAAATAACGGGATCTCAAAAGTCTGAAACCGGAGAAAGCGACAACCACCGGCTGGCCTACGTACCGCGGCCCATCGACAACGAGGCCAACTACGAGACGGAGGAGTACGGGTCATTCAGCGATGGCATCAACTGCAACGGCACGCTGGCAGACCTCACCGATCCGTTCAGCGCATCCATGTCGGACGCCATGAACGTGTCCACGCTGAACGCCAACGAGGACGCCTCCCTCCTCAGCGGAGCCGAGGAACTGGCCGGATCCGAGGAGCTGCTCCAGTTCGAAGGTGAAGACGAGGAATGCGAAGCCGATCATCATAAGTTGAACTTGGGCGAGAAAGGCGGATTCTCGGTGCTCTCCTCGGAAGTGGAGGCCGACCTGATGGAAGCCGCCGAGCCAGAAGGCGTGGAGGAGAACCGTGGCAGTGAGTCGGATGACCGCCAAGGTGTGTTTTGTACGGTCGAAATAATGTCCAGCCCATATATTTGACAGTCATTTAGCGGGGTGACCACACTACCTTAAAAACGGAAATTAAAGAAATGTCAAGGATTTGAAATTTAAGGGCAGAAATTAAGCGAATTTCTTATAAAAACATTGGCTGAAATTGATGGTTTGTGATTATTTTTCAAATGTTTTCGCCTACAGTGTTCTATTACACAATTTGCACAATTTGTGATTATTTTTTCCCCCAAAAATGTCTTCTTTGCATTCCCATCATCAGTTTGGTACTTGAAAAAGTTTTCTTTAAAAAAACCGTCATGCCATCTATAAAAATAATCAGCCAAATTTAAGGCAACATCAGGGAAATATCAGGGAAATTAACATTTGTAAAAACGTAGCCACCCTGCTATAGCTGAATGCGTTTGCTTGTAATCAATTACGTTTTACCAATTACAGGCTCCCACTTCGAAATGAACGTTTCTTCGAGGGGAGGAGAAGAAGAAGAAGAGAAGGAGGCGGAGGAGGAGGTCGTGAAATCCTTCGTGGATCATCACGAAAAGCTGCCGCTGGGCATGCACACGGTTATCAGGATGACGGCTGACGAGAGCCACCTGATGATCCGCAGCAACGAGAGCAAAGACGGCGACTCAGGCGTGTGCTGCTCAGTGAGTCGCAAGCTGTCCACGTCCTCTTCGTGCGGCCGCCACAGCCCCTGCTTCTCGGAGCACCTGCAGGACAGCCCCACGGGATCGCTGCCCAAAGACGACAGTTTAGAGTTCTGCCCCGATTCGCTGACCAGCGACGACGTCCCCCACGTCATTGAGGCCCTCGTCAATGCGGAGTGGACCATGAACGCGGCCTACCAGCTCGACAAAAGGCGGGTTGTGGATGACCGCCAGGGGGCTTCCAAGAGGCAGGCGTGGTCGGACGAAGGGGCGGAGCAGAGGCGCTGGAGCACGAGCTGCCTGGAGAGCCAGCCGAAGAGTATTTTGAAGCCGTCGGCAGTAGTACCGCCGTACAACGCGGACGTCGATGCTGAGGCCACCGCCAGAGGGTCTGCCGGCAAGGGATCAGACGCCTCATTCTCGGTCCACCATCCCTCCTCGCAGGTTGCGCAGTGGACCAACGCGAGCATCACGCAGATCCAGCACCGCTCTGTGCAGCTGGACTTTGTGCCCTTCTTGGAGGAGTGGACCATCGGCCAAGGCCCCAAGCCACCCCATCCTGCAGCCGAGCAAGAAATCCTCGACGGTAAAGGTCTCGATGCCACTTTCACTCTTACAGCAGTCGTAAGCGAGGCTGATGGATCGGCTGCCGATGGCTTCACGGTCCTTGCCGATGCCGGTTGCGGTGGCCACGAAGCCGGGAAGCTCGCTGAAGAACCCGACATTGTGGAAATCTCGGACGTCACCAACCAACCAGCCATTACCGGTGATTCTGGACATTTGGGGCTGGATACCGTCATGGCCAAAACTCAAATTGGGACCAAATCAGGCTTGAATTCGAAGGAGGAAGTCCACCTTTTCCAAGAACTCGACATCTGCAATATCTGGAATGCCACCGACCAACCAGCCATTACCGGTGTTTCTGAAGGCTTGGCACTGGTTACCGCCATGGCCGAAAAACAAATCTGGACCAAACCAGGCTTGAACTCGAAGGAGGAAGGCCACCTTTTCCAAGAACCCATCATCGGCAATGTATTGGATGACACCTACCAACCAGGCATTACCAGTGTTTCTGGACAGTTTGGCCTAGACACAGTCATGGCCAAAAACCAAATTGGTACCATCGAGTCAGGATTGGAGTCGAAAGTTCAGTTTCCCCAAGAACCCGGCTTCGGCAATATCTTGGATGCCACTAACCAACCAGCCATTACTGGTGTTTCTGAAGCTTTGGGCGTGGGTACCGTCATGTTCGTAAACCAAGTCGGGACCGTCGAATCGGTCTCTGCCAAAGAGGAAGTTCAGGTTTCCGAACGAGATCTCCCAAAAGGCGAATTGGACCAGATGCCAGTAGCGACCACCGTGCCGGAATTGTCCAGCGGCAATGGAGAATCTCAAGCCCAGAAGCCAGAAGGCTACTTCGTGTTCATCGACGTTGGCGACCTGAAGGCGTCCACTGGCCAGAGCAGCTCCGAAGAATGCACTGGGAACGATGATCCACAATCACCTACAAAGAAGTCAACCGAGGCTTTCTTCTTCATCCCCACTGATGATGCATCGGCCACGGAGGAAAAGAAGACAGAAGAACCTCCACAGCTGCCGGTTGCAGAAGAACGTCCAGCTGTGGCTCATCAGCCGGTGTACATGTACATCGAGGCCAGCAGCCCAGCGTCCTCCACCAACAGCGGTCACTCGTCCAGGCTGTTTAGGCCTGGGGAGAGGAAGGGACCAGTCTTGCGGCGCAGGGGTGGTGCTCCTGCCCAGCGGCCGAAGAGCGAGTCTGCGGCAACGCTCCTGGTGGACGCGTCCAAGATGCTTGTCCAAGAGAAGGCGAGCAAGAGGGCCTCGATGACGTTCGGAGACGACGAGGAAGCCACGTACTCCGTGGAAACCGCGTGCAAGGAGGTGTCAGAGGAGGTCAAAGTGCCACCGCCCGCAAAGTGGTGCTCCAAGCTGGGCCGGGACCTGCTACGCATGTTCCTGGACGAGATCGATTCGGACGTGGTGATACGAGTGGGCGGCAAGGACATCAAAGCTCACAAGTGAGTATGGCTGGAGACACGCCGTTGCAAACAAAACGTTTGAGGCAAACCAGGGCACCCACAGAACCAGGGAATCCTAGGAAAGTCAGGGGAATGTTGAATGGCATTTCATTCACAGTACAAAGCATTTAATTCAAATCTAAAATTTCCAAATATCCCATTTCACAAATTTGGTCACGCTCGTAAAGTTCTGTTTAAGTGCCTGACGCTTCTGATGAATTATTGAATTTCTAAAAGCCTTCAGACTATCCTTTGCCAGTACGCTGATTGCAAATCTCCATTTCGCAGGAGCATTCTGACGTCCCGCTGCGTGTACTTCGCCGCCATGCTGAGCGGAGGCTGGGTGGAAAGCGCCGGCAACGTGATCAAGATGCAGGGCTTCAGCTACGACGCGGTGCACTTTGCGCTGTGCCACATTTACGGCGGTTCCACGTCCGTTCCTGACAGCATGGAGATTTCGGAGCTGGCCTCTCTGGCGGACATGCTGGGCTTGGAGGGTCTGAAGGAAGTGGTCACGCTGGCGCTCAAAATGAAGTATTGCCACTTCTTCCACAAGGTGAGCATGGCGGGTGTTCAGTGTCCGTGGAGAGGCTGCGTTGCGAGATCCTCACGTTCACACCAGGAGAAATTTTGTTCTTTTCAATTTTAAGCCCTGCTCCGCTTGCACGACATCGGTCTCCGAATGTCTCCTCATCGCGACCTCCTTCGGCTTGGACGAGCTGCAGGAGAAATGCTTGAAGTGGATCACAAAGCACATGATGAAGGCCTGGCCCACGAAGGCGTTCGCGGCTCTGCCCGACGAGATTCTGCAGAAGTGCTACAACTCCGCTAAGATGGAAATCGTAAGCGTTTAAGTCATCGATTATGGCTGTGGTGGTGGGAAATGTTACTTGTGATAATTCGGAACTGGAAATTTTGTGTTAAAAAAAATGTGGCACTATGCGAAAAGATCCCCCACATCTTCGATACGGAGTTATTGTCATGATAAAATTCGTTAGACTCCGATGCAAAATTTAAAAATAAAAATATCGCTTTATCTGTGTTTTAACACAGATCAGAAATTTTGACACCACATTTAGCTTAGTTACGACACAGTACGGTACTAAATAAACCTTCAACTCATTTTTCTCAATTTACTTTATTAATTGATATAATTGGCAGCGTCTGAAGAACTAGGATCGAAGATGTGGGCCCTGTTCATACAGAGAGCCACAAATATGTAATATACCTGGTTTTAATCGGTTAAGGCAGTTGTTTGGTAACCAATATTTATTTGGAGAAACTTTTCAGCAACCAAAACTGTACAAAAGTATTCTATGGCTCGATTAAAGCCTCTTATTACATTAAATATATTGATAATTTATTCGGTAATTGCCGTAGGCATCCGCTGTTTAATTAAACTCCCAGCATGTTGTCTTGGCCGGTTTTCGGGTGCAGTTATTAAACCTTGTGAAATAAATTGATTGTTCTTCAGGCCGCAGACACCGTTCTGGACACCCTTTTGCGCTGCGACAAATTGATGGCCACTCTGCCGCACGTCAAGTGGACGGAGCCCGTGTTCTCACTGACTTCACGTCTGGCTGAAACCGCCTCTGCTTATTTGTCGGCGCACTTCCCGAGCGTGCTCTCCAGCCATTCGTTCCTGGCACTGCGATCGGTGAGCGATCCCAACAAACGTGCTTCATTCTTATCTGATTGCGGGATGACCGAAATGCTTTCGTCCATTTTTAGGGGCAGAGCTGGAGCATTCACGCCCTGGAGACAACGTTCCTGCTGGCCATCGACAGGCTACCTCTGGACTGCGCCTGCCAGGCCTACGTTCGCCTCCACGGCCTCCTGAATGCCGCGTCGCATGTCGACGTTCTGGAAAGCGCGGACATCAACGAGGTATGGTCGCGCGAGCCCCCATACCCTTCAGTTTCGAGTTCGTTAAACGCCCTCGTAACGCTTTGCGAATCTCGCAGAATTTCGATGCCCTGCTCTCCAAGATCCATCGTCAAGTGGAGCTTTTCTTGATCCATAATGCGAATCGCATAGTGCGGTGCAGCAGCTGGTCTCTTCTGACGCCCGATTTGCAGAAGAAGATTAAGGACGGTGAGATGAAATCTGCGCAAGACGCGGCGCTGGAAACCGGACGTAAAAGTGACCTTTTGTTTGGTTTGTTTTCAGCTGCCGTGATAGTCTTTGAGTTTGGTAAACCGACTGCTCCTCCGCCGCAGCTTTCGAGCCTCAACAGGGTATCGTTTTTTACCCCTTATTTTTGTTAGTTCAAGAAATCTCGAGGCTGAGCCAAAAGGATGTCCCACCATGCAAAAAAAATTACTCCTGCAATTTTTGCATACATATTGCAACATATTGTACAGAAATCACTATTTATTGAAGGAAACCGCTGGATTCCTTCTGTTTTCGGAAACCCAATCTTTCGTTTATTGAATTCTCACAACAAGTATTTGAAGCAGAAACGTGTTACAAAGTTTTTACTTCATGATGAGAAATCTTTAGATCTGGTTTAGAATTCGCAGGGTCCATCTCACCAATCCATGTTTTTTGATGCAGAAATTCACCCGCACGAGAGCCAGCAACTCGACGTCTTCGGCTTCGCCGACCATCGAGAGGGCTCGCATTTCGTCCAGCGTGGCTTCGCTCCACGTGGCTTTGAAAGGGGTCAGCGCTGCTCCGGGCGGCCAGAAGAAGGCGCCGCTGAGGGACGGGGGCAGCGGGACGAAGGCCGCGACGCTTCCCCGCGCCAAGGAAGCGGCTCGGAAAAGCGTTCCGCAAGGTTCCCAGCAGGGCGCCATCTCTGAGAGTGCCGAAGCAGCCTCCAAGAACCACCATCACACAGGGTCACACACTTTGCCTCTCACAAAAACCACCGAAATACGAAAGAAAGCGTCGGAGTCCGGCCTCGGCAGGAGACAGAGCGCATCCTCACAGTTGACCAGGAACGTGCAGAGCTGCAAGTCCGCGTCCTCGGACTCTTCCTCCACAGGGCACGCCAGACCGAAATCCTGGCCGGTCAGGGACAGGCCTTTAACAACCACCGCCAGCAAGTCGAAGGACAAGGTAGTTGGGCGATGGACAGTTTCTCGATACTCTTTTTTTTTTTTTCCATTACAGTAGAAATCGATTGTAACGACTTGGATATAACGAGCAAATGACTTTTGTAGATATGATTTTTTTGCGAATTTAGGCATGGTTCTTTACGGATATAACGAATAAACGGCTATAGCGAGTAAATTGGATCTCGTTTTAACAGAGTTCGACTGTATTTGATGTTTACAGACAGCCGTAATGGAATATTTTGGGCGATGATTTTCAGAGTTGTATTTTTGATATTCACTTTCACGTATTTGCAGACGCCCGTAAGAGACTCGCCCAGGGAAGTCAGACCGGGGACCACCGGCAGAGCTACGCTGCGGTCGACCGCCCGCCAGAGCACCCTCACCAACGGAAACTCCAAGCCGACGACGCCAACGGCCCCCAGACCAAAATCAGCAGTATACATCAGTGGGGCCGGACACTCGGGCAGGCCAGCGTGCAACGGCAGCGTCCGGGATTCCAAGGCTAGCAACCTGCGCAAGGCCGCGTCTTCAGATCTGCACGGAAAGGTACGAACAAAGGGGAATCTATTTTCATTATGAAAACACGTAAATATCTAAATGCTAAAAAATTGAACTTTACTTGGTTTCTAATATGTCATATCCTTGCAGGCTGTAGAATATGTCGCTTTTTGCCTTCCTTGTAGGAAAACATCGACGAAATAAGACCGAGAAGCAGCACCAGGCCGAGGTCTGAAGAAGTGTCGTCTCCAGCAGGGAAGCGAGCCGGACTGCGGCAGGTGTCCGCAAGGACCAGCAGGCTGACCACCAGCAGCAAGTCGTAGACCAGTCTCAAAAAGGACGCATTTTGATAGGCCTCCCATACACGGTCAGTTTTTAACGTTCCACGCGCTTCTCAGCGCAATCGCTCTGCTTTATTGGCACCTTCTACTTCCTCATTAAGCGTTGCAAGTTTTAACGATCATCCATTCCGACGCTCGGCGTCCACATACTGTTCCGGCGTAGCTAGCGTTAGGCGTTGTTTAATCGAAATTTTTATCGTTAGTTCCCGTTTTAGGCCCGAAAGGGCCGGTGTTCGATGTTTACTCGTGACTGCAGATTGTGACGGCTGGCTGCACCAAACTCCGGTCGGCTCTCGGGCAATCGCTAATCTCGGTTTCGTGGCGTCTGGTGCAACCTGTCCCTCTTTAATTTATTTACAAACTCCCGTTTTCGTTACTTAAGATGCTATTTTGTGAATCGTATATTTATATTCGGCAGATCTTACGTATAGCAATACAACTAGTCAACTATTGCCCAGGTTCGGATCATCTAGTCAGAAAAAGGTGAGACTTGTCGTTAGAAGCGCGGTTGATCAATAAACTCCATCAACCCCGCTTCGGATTCTAGATTTAAGCCGATTTAACGATTTAAGGTCCCCTGCCCGCGTACTTTTCGCTCGTTTGCAAATTTCAGTTTTGATTTTGACCGGTGATAACTAATCATCTGCACCTAACGTTGAATCTCGGCAAAAACCAGCCGTTTGATAATCGTGCATTTGATAAAAACGAAATTAAGCCCAGGTCCGATAGGCTTGAAAAAAAAAACCAAATTGCTGGTTACGTGGATATTTGATAAATTTATTCGGAATAATTGGCTCGTATATGGAGCGCTCGTCACGAATTGTTGATAGTCTGAAATTTTCGTTATCGAGAGATCAATCGCGAGTCACCTCTCCTTAACGCAGACCGGTGAAAAACAATTTCTATCGCAATCTCATATTGAGATCACGACCATATCAGAGGTTATCCCCTTCGAGCACTTTACGTTTCGTTTTTTTTATAACAGAATTTATTGTAGTTTTTATGCTTTTCGTTTTATTGTTCCTGTTTGGCCGGTTCTGTGGAACCGCACAACCGGCATATTGCACCTTCGTTTCACGTTTTGAGCGTTACTAGTTTATTTATACAATGCTTCTTATCGTCGATTGTTTGTAAGTAAAACTGTTGGTCACATCGCGTGCGTCGCTTTACAAAATGCTAGAAGGCAAATTAAACTGAATAGAGAATTTTATTGACATACATTAAAACAAATCTTAGCAAAAACGTACTGATGGGTAAATTATTTATCGATGAGCGTGCCTCGGACGCATCCCTTCTTGGCGTCTGTCTCTGTGACCACGGGCTGCTCGGTGGACTTCCGCTTATTTACCCCCTTCCGGGCCAACTGCTTCTCGATGATCCGCGCGTTGTTGGAATAGGAATCGGCAACTTCTCGCTGTAATGATTCGAACCATTTGTTGCTACCCCTGCTTAGGATACGAAAATTCGAAGGTTATGCCGAACTTACCGCTTCGATCTCTTCTTCCTCTTCGTCTATGGTGGACACGGTGACCGAACTGAACTTGCCCATGTTTTTGGTGTGGATGTGCTTGGTGATCATCTGAAAAGCGAAGAAACATTATGGCGATCATTAAAGGAAAGTTCTCTGGGATTTACTGCCCCTTCTTTAGGGAAAGCTATTTCAGCTGGCACATTTACCTTTTTGGGCACGTCGACGGCTATTTGGCTGAAAATGTCGGCCTTCAAGGGACCTTCTCCAGACCGCACCAGGGCGCCCTGGACTATGAAGGTGATGTTGTTTTTTCGGTCGTGTTGGTAATAAAGCAGAAGACCACACCTGGAAAATAGGAACCCCTACAATGAATATCAAGGACGATATACAGTGAAACCTGGCTATGTAGACCACCCGAGGGACTGGACAATTTTTACACCTAAAACGAAGTAAATCCTCATCACTTTCGATTAACGATTGCACGGGCGTGCATTTATAAAGTCCTTTAACTATGCTGATGCCATACTTAAATTTCAAGTATAAAATGAATTTTTACAATCGATACGAAGGAAACTGCAATTCTGAAGATTCAGTGTTCACAGTTACAGAACCAATTTATAACTTATTATGGTTAATCATGTGCACTTCATGGGAATTCCCCCATAGCATTACGCATACTTAGTGAATTTATGCACAGATAACCCTGCAGTGGTCAATATAGGGAGGGTTTCTATAATACGGAGGGACCCCCCCGAAAAGTGGTCAATGGTCAAGGTAGGCACCTAACACATGGAAAAACAATTTACATTAGCAGCATGGGGTTTTTCAATGGACCCTAAAACATCGGGTCGATATAGGTAGGTGGTCAATTAGACAGGTTCCGTTGTATTACAAAATCTAGTAGTCTTCATGAGCGAGGCAAGTTGGTTATAATACTTTTTGCATTTCTTCCTGTACTGTCTTTCGATCCCTTCTGGCCTCTTCAGATGCACTGTTTCGTCCATGTCGCAGGTCAACTTGTGGGCGTGTTTGCTACCGTCTATCACCCTGGCGCCGTCTGTTTTCCTCAAGGGTAAGCGGTCCAGAGCACAATCTGAAAATTGACAAGCAATAATTTTGGCACATACGTTCAGGTACAGTATGTCGTAACATGATCACTGGTCGTAACTAAGTTGACACTGATCTATGTTGGACATTATCACACTCACCTAAGATCAATGACATCTGACCACATATGCAGTAATAGACATTTAGAGGCTTATCTTCGTTGTATTCCTCCTGATCTTTAGTGTCGGAACAAACGATACTTCTCGAAACGACTTTAGGCATTTTGAGATTTTTTTGTGAGAACCACAAATTATCAGACTACGTAAAACAAGCGTATATTTAAGCTTTAAATTTGTATTCGGTCAATGCATCATGGGTAATTGTTACAGTGGTGCCACTGACACCACTCAAATTAATCGTCTCTTTAAGCATTTCTCATTCACCACTTATTCCGCAAATTATATAATTTAACGCAGTTAATATTTGTGATTTGAATCACTATAAATTAAGTGAGATGCCAAGTCAGCAAAACTTTGTTAAAGTTTAGCCTTTATAAATGAATGTTTAGTTGACGTAGAATGGTGCTGCACGTATTTTCTTTGCTCGGTCTGGCAGCATTTTAAGCTCCCGGCTGAAATTTGTTTTCCTCCAATGAATCATGGGGTAATTGCTGAAGTATTGCCGCTGATAGCGTTCTGAAATTCTTGTTTCATTAACATTTCTTTTTTATGTCTTATCTGCAAAAATTAAAATTATATAACATGCAACGGTCAACATTTATATTTTAAAGACACGTTTATGCTAAATATTTAATGCCAAATTAGGAGATACATTTTAAGGTTTTTATCTTTCATGCTTAGACTAAATATAGGAGTAGTGTCAGATGTGTCCCTGTGCTGTCTGGCAGCATTGACCGCGTTCTAGGCAGCCCCGTTCCAAAACAATTGCCGGTTCTGATTTCCAGCAATTTTGTCATTAATCCTGTTGCTAACACTTGAAGCGGCCTCGCTGATTAACTCCTCCGTTCCCGACTAGGTGAAGTAGGTGAGAAATTAACTTTCCTCAAGTTGGTGGCCAGCTGCAGCCATAGGATAACGTCAGCGGTGGATCCACTTCATCCAGGGGCCTCCGCTTCTAATCTGTTTGCACTTTGCAGACGCGTTTAGCAGTTCGCTCAAGCCGGTTGCCTTGGTTTCGTGCTCTGTCTCTCGGGGTTGATTTATCGTGCAATAAGTTGATATTTCCGTGGACTAAAGAACTTTGAACCTGAAGAAAACGATAAGCTCGGCCCCCTCCGCTCGGGAATAACGAACTCCGCCGCATCCGTTACCAACCGCAAGAAAAGCCAAACTGGGTGCCGAAACGTAAGGGTGAGCATTTCATATTTTTTTTGCTTTTAAGAAATGGTAGTCTTTTGCGGCTGCATCTGGGCGATCGCATCTTGTGGTCGTCTTTAGCTATTCACGGTCGTATTAGGCATCGTTTCCGGCGAATTGCGAGCTCACGTTTTTTTTAAAATCCGTTTTCGAAAACTGCTATTCTCGCGCTTGCACCAGGCAACCAAAAGAGTGCATCGAAATTTAGCTGCATTTTTTTCCCCCGGTAAAATATCTCCGCCACGGTGTCGTCTGTCTCGCAGGGGTGCCGACGAGACGTTGTTATTAAAAATTGCCTCAAAATTGGCCTTAAAAATAGCCCGGTGACCCTAGCCAAAATGTGGCTTAAACTGCTGCTTGAGAGGCTCCAGGAACCAGTCAAGACTTGGGAGGCCATGTAATGTACAATTTATTAGCCTGAAAACTTCCCTGAAAATCGACAAACAGAAATTGCTGAGGATTGTGTAGATGCGTATACGAGCGAACACGAGACCCTGCCGCAATCTAGACTTGATAAGACCATTCTTGATGGCTGGTAATCGGATTAGAAGCCATTCGTGGTTATGGTCCAGACGAATGCTGGTTACGTATCCTTGCTTTGGAGCAGTTGAAGGGGAAAAAATGAGGTTTTAACCTAGTCTGTACATGTGTGAAACTTCTGAAGACTGCTGTTTAAGCCTTTGAAACGTCTAATGACCTAGCGCTCTTTGATTCTTTGAAACGTCTGAAGACCAAGTGCTGTTCAACTCTTTGAAATGACCTGAAAAGTCCATACTATTGGTTTTATTTTTTGCATGCCAACAGACGTTGGATTTCTCTTCCAAAGGTCAGCCATAAGCTAACAGAATATCAGGTTTGGCAGTGATGATGGTGACCACAGTAATGCGATGGAATTCACCGAATAAATTGGGTTGATGGATGCCAACCCCCCTCCCCCTTTCGTTCCTACCACATGGCATATCCTTGCTGACAGCAGTGTACTGAGTTGAATTGAGGTGAGGTGACACGACCAAAACCCTTCTTGATGGCTCATAATTTGGTCGCCTTTTTTATTCCTTGATCTTCGGCAGTAAATATACGATGAAGATGGCCCTCAGCCTAAATGAAAGCGGGTCGACCAGTTAAGTGGTTGTTGTTGCGCTTGTTTCGATGCGATGCAGCTGATAAAACGATGGCCAAAGTTGGGATTTTTTTATGTTTTTTTGCACTGGCTTCCAAGGTTGGAAATAACAGTTCGGAGCATTCATTAAATGCCAAAAATTTGGGCGTGGATGATTCCCAGGAAGAGGACAGGTGGAGTGCTGTACGCCAGACGTTTGTTCAGATGCGGTACCAGGATAGACTCCAAGGGTACGGATGCAATGTAGATTTCTTCTGCTAGAGCTGCCCTAGAGAACAGTATACACTGGGATATAGCACCCTTGATGGATTGAGCTAGATCTACTAAATTGGCTAAATAGACCTCCAGCTTTAATTGCGAGTCTAGCCCATTCAACATAGGGCATCTGTGTGTTGAATTTGCTATTGAATTGCTCTAACGTACAATTTTTTAAGCTGTTCCTTAGAGTGCTAAAGTACAGCTGAGTTTATGCTAGAGTGTACATAGTGTAATCGGCTCTAGCCCATTGCCCATTGCCCTACAAACTGGTCTAGTTTACACGGGTTTTAGAGCGACCTACACGTACCCCCCACACCTGTCCTAGGGGTGCTCTACCACTGCTCTAGGCAGGATAAATTTTCCTTCAGTGTGCACACGCCGCCAGAAAAGCTCTAGCTGGCATTTTCTCTACGGTGTATCGGTACACTACAACCAATGTTATTTTTAAAAAAAAGTCATTCAGCATTACCACCACAAATGCATATTTCGGTTAGTTGATTGGATCGGTGAAATACGTGCATGCACGTGTCTGGATTTTTTTTTATGTTTTTATTATATTTTTTTATTCAAAATGCGTGGTTGTCAGCTGGGCAATTTGTGCATTTTATGGTCGTCGAAAATGCCAGACTTTGCGTGCATTAAGTAATTGCTTGGGTCCAATTGGCCGCCGTTGCATTAATGCGAAAGGCCTATACGCAGCAAAGTCAATGTTTTAATGCCAAAGGTGCACCCTTACCTGGAGAATACCGTGCTCGGTGGACCCTCATTGCGGTTATCCTGGTTGTGAAGGTCCAAGGGCAATCAATCCCAACCGCGATGATAATTCAGGGTGATCACACCACTTGGAAAACGGGCGAATCAGGGAATTAAAATCCTAGGGGTAATTGTCAGGGAATTTGAGCAGCTTCCAGGGAAATCAGGGAATTATAAAAATGGGTTGGCTGGACTTTTCCTTCTGAGTGTCAGTAACTTGTGATGATTTTTCGAAAAATTATTTCCAAGCAAAATTCGCTGCTAATGTTGGCCGAAATTTGTGGTTTCTGATCTCAGTTTGCAAATATTTTCGCAAACAGCGTTCTATTGATTTTCTTCAGCAAATAACTGCTGAGAAAATGATGCATGCAACTAAATTTCTTAATTTCTAATTTAAGTGTTGCAATATTTTCGCCAACGCCGTGTTCCTTTAATTATCATTAATTAAGCAGATTTCGTATAAAGATCTTGTGATCTCGTTATTAAAATTTTATGTAGATGTCTTGAAAAATCGGCAGATGTTCATCTATAAAAATAATCAGGGAAATTCAAAGTAACGTGACCTGGAAATCAGGAAAATAAAGACTCGAAAAAAGCGTGGTCAACATTTTATTTGATTACTGCATTTCAGTATTTATCAAACAAAAATGTGCTTATGATAATCGTTTTTGTTCTCGCTTTTCATCGTTTTGTTTTGTTATGAAAACGTTATCGTCGATATTGGGCGTGTTAAAGGAGGCTGAAATGATGCTTTGGGAAATTTTCAAGAGATACTACTGCAGTGTCTGGAAAATCCGGTGAATTATTCGCTGAAAGACCAATTAAATTAACGTCTACATATTGTTGAATCGGTGACATTGAGACAACCACGTGTTGTTTTGTTTGTTGCTTAATATCGAGGAAGGCCCCATTCTTCGTCCATTATCGATTTTTTTTTCTCCAGCCCCCCCCCAGCCAGACCTTTTATGCATCAATCTGTCTTCATTTAGCTCTTTATTATTTCTAAATATAGTTGGAAACGTGGCGCGTTTACAGCGCGCCTTAAATGGCGCCACCCTCAGGGCTTTCTCCCTCATCCGCCTCCTCCTCCAGACGGCCAAAAATCCAGTTGCCCATCGACCAAGAAGTTTGCATTTTGTCATTTTTGTGTCCTTGGTCACTCGGAGGCAGGATGCGTTGATCATGGACGCCGCCAATTAATTGACTGTGACGTCATTTCATCGATACATGTACTTAATACAAAGTAACTGGGCTTTGGGGGGGCGATGTAGGGACTCCATTTTGGGAAGGGAACCAGTTGGACCAATCCAAGGAGCTCTTGAAAGCCAACTCTGCTCTGGTGGCTCAGGAAAGCACCTGACTTTAGGAAGATATCAAGATTTCGGTCTTTAATCCCAAAAGTATTCGCTTTTTTATCAAAGGTCTTTGAAACCAACTGATGCAAGAGGGTGTCCTAGAAATCGCTGCGCAATTGCATGAAGTTTTGTGAAATTAAAAGACAAGTACCTGGAGTTGTAAGAAAGTAAACTTGAATAAATAAAAAACGACAACGAAAAACGTCGATTAGCACTTT
Source organism: Rossiulus vilnensis (assembly GCA_034700785.1). Lineage (NCBI taxonomy): Eukaryota > Metazoa > Arthropoda > Diplopoda > Julida > Julidae > Rossiulus > Rossiulus vilnensis. The sequence continues at coordinate 13,207 of JAQIXS010000853.1, read as the reverse complement.
CGAAATGCGCTTGTAAACCTTGTAATCTTGTTAAACTTAATAAGATAATATTTATGAAATCGTGTTACGAATAGGCCTGTATAAACACGCTTCCGTGTGAAAATCAAATTGTAATCGTCCATGAAAGTTAAAGACATTCCCCATATTTAAAATAAAATTCACATTCTTTGGAAAGATGCCCTGCATTTGCCGAATTTTTCTTTCTTCTTCCGCGCCGTTGGTCAGCGATTCGCTCCACTTTCAGCCCTCGTTTTCGAAATAGCAGTTATTTGACCCTTCGTCGAATTAAGATTATGTTAAAAAAAAAGTACTAATAAATCAAAAAATGAATTAAATGAAATTGGAACGTGGAAAGAAAATGTTTCGAATTGTTTTCCAATTGAACTTCCTGTTTAATTGCGCGTAAAAAAGGGAAATTTCTCGTTTTGAAAACCACTGGCATTCGAAGTGAATTATTTTGCTGGAATATTAATTTGAGAATGATTTTAAAATGTCAGAGAATCACGATAAAACCCTGGCGAAATTTTTTTTAAAAAAGTGCTATCATGACAAAATACGGTATTTTTGCTCTGTAATAAAATTTCAGCGAAATACACTGAAACCTGGAATTGTTATGAAGGTAAGAACAACCTGGAAGGTTATGGAAATTTCAAAATTTTGCGCAAAATGAGCTCAATGATAGCTCATTTTCAACTGTTGAAATAATGAATGAAAATATCAGTAATTGGCAAATTGTAGTTTCCGTTTTATTCCATAAACATTTTTGATGAAGTCAAGGAAATTTTTCGGAAAAAAAAAGTCCAGGGAAGTTGAATTTTATGCCGCTGGGAACGCTGTACGTATTCATCTGTTTGTAAAAATATTGCTTAGGAAATCCAGGCTTGATTGGAGGATTGATCCAGGACGATTCATTCCCACGGGATGAAGGAGATGTCGTTGGAGGCAGTGATGATTTCCGGCCTTAATTTCTCCAAATTATTATGGCAACGCTAATTGGGTTGTAAACGATCCTCCTGAGCAGCTAGAGCTCTCTCCAGGCGGATATTCATTGCCCTTTTCACGTCATCTACATTTGCTTTTTTTTATGATGATGGGGTGGGTGTCTTGATATTTGGGTGGAGTTTGTCTTAAGAAAATGCTGCTTACCTTTGACATTTGCCACTTTCCCCAAAGACCAATCTGGCGGTAGATTCTTCGTAAACACTAGAAATTTATCGTGGGCGAAGTTTATCGTGTTTTTCCAATTAGGAATCCGTTAGCCCCAGGGAGGCAAAAGCTCTTGTAAACACGGAGAAATTATATCCGATGCGTCTTGGAGTTGGAACTCCGAAAAACGTCCATCTTGTCGAAAAAGGTCACGGGTCGTGAGCACCTCCGAAGTCAGGTAAGAAGAATATGGTCAGGGATAGTCAAGGAAAATTATGGTTTTTGCTCGAAAATCAGGGAAATTCCTCGTGAAAATTCCCTGAATTTTGACTGGCACTTCCGATGGAAGGTGCTCAACTACAAAGAAATTGTTCGTGAATATATTGTCGTTTATTGTGCTGATACAAATGAAGAAACTGAAAGAACTGATTAATAAATATAGGCTACAGAATAAACTTAATTGAAAAAAAAAATCAGGAAAATGCTTTTGTAGATTTTATCGCGAACCTTGGTAGTCTACATTTGAAGTCTCTTCTTGATCGAGGTTGAGGCTATTTCAATACTTGAATGTCTTGATAGGTCATGATTAAAGTTTAGTTTGGAGTTCTCTTTGAAACGTCATTGATTTAATTTGAAGTTATTGATTAAAATTGAGTTCTTGAAAAGTTTAACACCAGAAAAAGTTTAGTTCATTAATGTCTTTGAAGAGTCATGGATGAATTTTGAAGTTACTGATTAAAATTGACAGTCATCGAAAAAATTTGCCAATTCAATTTGAGGTCATTAAGTCTTTGAGGTTCATTCGAAAAGTCATTGATTAAGGTTTAGTTCATGAATATCTTTCAAGTGTCATCGATCGAATTTCAAATTATTAGTGAAGTCTTCCATTGAAAATTCTCGTTGAAAAATGAAAATGTCACTGAAGTTAATGTTGTTAAAGTCCTTGAAGTCATCCATTGAAATGTAATCTATTACAGGGTACCTATTGCTATGGGAAGTCATGGAATTTAGATTACCAAAACCAGTACTCTGTAATTTTTTCTGGTGACATCGGTGTTATTACTGGATAGTTGAGGGAAATATCACATTTCTTTTACAGACCAAAAAAAAACCCCTAAAAGTTATTAATGCGAATCCGGAAAAGGAGAAAGTGACGTCATTGCCATGGAATCGGGGCGATCAATAACCCAAAAACAACACTCGCAAAAAAACCTGAAAGGGTTTAACGTAATGAGGGCTCCTCGATGGCGCCAAAACCCTTCCCCTGGAGGGCACCCCCCGAAGGGTGTTCGGGTTGTGAGCGGGAACCCCCTTGGACAGACGTCAGACCCAGGCTCGTTTGGCTAACTCTAGCAGCCCACCCACGTCCTCCAGGGCTTCCTCGCCACGGGTCTCTGCCTAAGGCTAAGCAATTTGTCGTCTGCTTCACTCCCACGCAAGGCCTCATTAAATGTCCTTTCCAGAAATGAAGAAAACGTTTTTCCCCCCCGTTGTCCAATTCTTTTGTGCATTGACCAATCATACAGTTGCCCTGGTTTTTGCAATACTCTTCGTGTTTTCAAGAGTTCTGAAAATTTGTAAGACTGTTTTTTTGCGGATATTTGCGGAGGATTTTAGACGCCGTCTGTCCCTCTAGCCAAGGCGCAAACCCAGGACCCTCGTTGTGATTTAATTCTAGCGTCCGGTTTTTCTGCAGCTTGCATTTCATGCAGCTGCACGAAAATTGAATAAGTCGTGAAAGAGGACGATTGTACTTTTTCCCCCAACCCCCCCCCCCTCCCACTCCTAATTGAGCCTCTGGGTGAGGAACATCAGCCTTTGACGATGGACGAAAGCTCTTGTCCACGAGGCAGCCATCGAAGTGGTGACTGGTCGTCGTAATTGGCGTTGGCAACTCAATCGACGATGGAGAGATGGATGACTTCCCAGATAATTAGCACCAACTGCTCATTTTTTTTATTATTATTTCTTTATTTCTTCCTCTTCGGCGCCTCCAGAAGATGAGCCATCATCGGGCGAAGGACTTTTACCCCGTTTGACCCCTATGACCCTGACGCATGTGTGCGCGCCTCTTTATCTCCTGGAGATTGGCTCTGAAAAGAAGCAGATGATCTTAGTTTTCATCTATTTCTTAATCGTTTGCCACCCGTTTCGGTTTGGTGCAAACATCTGGTTCTGAGAACCAGAAGTGCGTTCTTCTTGAGCTTTGATTTTTGAAGTGCCTCTTGCTTCCTCCTCTTCTAGGATGTTTCTGATTGGTTGCCTGAACCCTGAAGTGGCCACGCTTCCTCTTATCGAGCCTACATGTACATGCATTTCTTATCGGCAGTTTGTCGCTTAATAGGGCGTCTGAAATTCAGAATGGTCCGATGCACAATTAGTGCTTGAACGGCTATTGCAATCATTTCACAAATATGGGCCATATCACTTATTCCATATATGGTTAGAGATGGAACTGTGTGGGCAATTATGTCTATTCCAGGGTGTCTATTGGTATGTAAAGTCTTGAAAAAAGTCACGAAATGAAATTCATATCATAAAAGTCATGGAAGAGTCATGAGGTTCATTCTAGGGTCATGACATTTTTTTTTTCATTTTATTTATTCACTTGGCAATTTAGAATCCAATTCACCTCAAATTAATTTCCCTTTAATGAGGCCTACATGTATGTTTTTACATGTGATTAGTTTCGCCCCCACATCCGTTGTCTAAATTTTGTCCAGGCCATTTTCCAGAAATTCAAAAGTTTCCCCGTTTTTAGCTGTTGCTGTTGTTGTTGTTAATACTGGGAAAAATATGGAAATAATTTGTGGCTCGGTTTCATTTCGATCACGCTCAATTTAGATTCATTTCTACGCCTACTTTCTTGTCGTGTTTAAGAAAAAAAAAACCCGGTACTAACAAACGAGAAAATCAATTTCGATAAGACCTTCATTAAGCGGAACGAATTATTAATCCGATCAGAAATAATAGCTGGTGAAATTCTTGGAAACCTATTCAGTATCGCATTGTTGTCAGTGAAGCGAATGATTTATCCAGATCTCATAAACACTCGGCGTTTTCTGCTTTTTATTACATAAAAAAGTTGATTTAGGTTGATTTTGTGAAGATTTTCCTTTCTCTGAAAGATATGCTATATATAACATTAGGCGGATGCGGATGATTTCATACTAGATAAAATGAGATTTTCTTGTTAAAAATGCCATATTTTTGTTAAACCATTATTTTTTATGCAGTTTTCAACAACAAAATTCATATAGATTTTTATGGAATCATATAGACCACATCTTTCCCATCAACTTAAGACGCGGCATCATTGCAAAATTGAATCTAGCCAGTAGTTTGTGCGCCAACTGCTATTTAACCCCCTTTTTAAAACCCGTGTCTAATTCGGCCCAATGTGTGTTAATTCGACTGTCCCAAATCCGGGTTAATTCTGGAATCTGGGGTGCGGCTCAGTTTAATCGTTTATTGGGTCAATATCATCGTGTCTGGGTTAAACGTCGCTCTTTAAAACTACTGTACGTAAAGAAGTAATAAAAAAAACCGTTTCATCACCTTCTTTTTGAAAAAAAAAAGTTTTTAAAAAAGAAATGGGGGTGATGGCCCAGTATTTGACGCCATTTAGGGTGACCCGGGTTAACGAGAAGGCCGTCGGATTGGATCCGACAGTTTTGCGGTTGGTTGATGATAAAAGTTTCGTTGTTTTTGAAATTGAGATTTGTTTTTTTCTCGTTTCGCTTCGCACATCTTACGAACACGTTGTATATTTTTTTTAAAAGAAAACTCGTGCCTCGCTTAACGGCCTAGATGTTGGCTGTAAAAGCGAAATGCCGCGTAACGAAACATGCTTTGCGTACAAACCTATATAAATCGCTAGGTATGAGTGTCCTCGGGATTTGTCGTACAGCAATTATCGGCCTCGTATTTGCCTGGGGGGGGGACCCTTTGACTTTGCTAATTCATTCGTGAAATTGGCTCTAAATGCGTGTGTGATGCGGGTGCAGTATTATTATTATCTAGCAGTCTACCTCCAGGGTGGCTGGGGCTGGGATTTGAACACCGGGGGGAGAGAAACCCGGGGCAACGCTCGCGTGGCTGCTGACCCCCGGGATTAGCACCCCGGGCGACGACGGTGAATTGCTCATTTGTTTGGCGATGTCTGGCTGACGTCAGGGCGGCGCCAGCGTCAGCTGCTGGCCATCTGACCACCGTCTGCGTGGAATACAAGGGGCCATTATTTGGGTTCTTGGACAGGAGGTTTGTGAAAAAGAATTTCAAAAAAATAAAAGATGGCAGCTGCTCAGATGGACGAAAAGAAAGACGGACAGATGGCCCTCGTCTCTCACCCCCCCCCTCCCCTCCACAAAACTGGCCACGCTCTGGACGTGATTTGCATTTCGCTGTCTTTAATTTTGGTTGGTTTTAGGTTCTAAAAGGGGCGAAAGGGGTAGGTTTCGAGGGGGGATGGTAGGGCTTGTTGGGTTCGTCTGGCGATCGATCGAGGAAGCTGAAGCTTGCAATGATTTTAGACCCATTCAATGCTCCATTTCAGTTTTAGAGAATTTTTAAATGCAGTAAAACCTTGCTATGGCGACCACCCAAGGGACCAGATAGTATCGGTCAACTTAGTCAGGTAATCAATGTATTCTATTCGTTACCCTACAATCAGCATGTTGCATGTTCAACCCAAATTTAGAGCATTTTCTACCAAACAAATTATAGCCTACAAATGTATACCAAATTTAGAACAGTTAGGAGAACTTTCGAATGGTGATTGGAAAGGGAACATGGTCGTGGCCGATCACCGGGTTGCAATCCCAGCGTTTGCGTGTAAATATTGTGCTAACCACGAAAACCACAACATGTAGGCAGGCCTACATGTATTTACAGTTCTTTATTTTATATTCCATCATGATTAAGATTAAAGTTCTTTCATTATAAGTTCTTGCTATATTAAATTTCTTTCAAATTCGAATTTGCTGGTGCCTTACTAGAATTACACGCCTACGTAAAACTAATTTTCACTATCAACATTGATATTGTATCTTCAACAATTTGTATCGTGAACTTTATTCGGTAGCACTTACACGATGAAATTGAGAAAGCACAGGCCATGTGGTGAAATATTAAATCCACTAACATTTTATTTGAAATTACAGTATTGAACTTACATTGTGAAGATACAGTTTTCAACATTTTCGAAACAATTCAGTACTTATCATGGTCAGTCACATGCGCTTTAACCCTTGGACGCATTTCTTTAAGTGAACACCCGTACTTGAGGTGTATCTACGCACAAATGACCATACAGCGGTCAACATACAGAGGGTTTCTATAGTGAAGGTGGGTCATCTTTGCACGTTTTTCTGCAGTGTGCATGTTTCAATTCAATTTAAATCGGTACCCTACTGTCACCAAAAATTATTCGTGGTAGGGGGGTGCAATCCATCAACACATGTTAAACTTTTTTGTATTATTTCAACTTGGTGGTCTAAGTGAATTTCTGTTGTCCTTTAGTCCGTCGTTTCGACGCCAAGTGAAGCAGGCGTTTTGTCGCGCGTGCCTTTCGTTCCAAGTTTTGGAACGTCCGCCATTTCGTTTACTTTCGCAATTTACAAACGTTTAAAACGTGTTTCGCCTTTTTCTTTTGCAAAAACAGTTTTTTTTCTCCTCTCGTGAATGCTACTGCCATGGCAGCTCGACACGAAAACATAAAAAAAATATCCAAAGGTATTTTTAGCTGGCAGTGAGAGCGCCCTTTTGGGTTCGGGCACGCAAGCAGATTTCGGTGGACCCATGGCTCCTTTTGCAAAAAAAACAAAAAAACGTAAAGAAAAATGTGGCTGCCAACAGCTGGCGACGTTTGGGGTATGTTTTTTTTTTCTTTTTCTGGATCTCCTGGCAGCCGCCAGTTACTCAGTTAAGAGGTGAGTTCCAGGCACCCGAGGGATTGGCTTTGGAGAACCCAATTAGGAACGTCCACACTTCGCCTAACGAACTTGCATTTTGAGGAAATTAGACCTGACACGGCGCCCATAAAATTATTATGCGAATTCAGGACAGTTTTTACATGTGCCAAAATTGAAGAAACGGATACGAAGTGCGTTTTCTTTACGCTTTTCCGCCGCCGCACTGTGATCACGAGTGCGAGGGCGAGACGTGATTAAAATGTTGCGTTTTGTCATAAAGTCACATTGCTGGGTTTTTCGCTTCCTGTGTTTCATGGCCGAAATGAAGACTTGGGCTTATAAACAAACGCCGAATTAATGTCATCGCATGGGTGTCCGTTAGACGCCGAAATGCATTTCCTGAGGATGTTTGGGTGACCACCCAAACTCGGACGAGGCCATAATAATCGCTTGTACATTTATTGGACGTGTGGATTTTGTCGCATTTTGGTAGATCCATGGTGCAGGATTTATGTTTTGGAGGAATGGGGGTTTATACAATTGTTTTTACAAGTGTGCCATAATTGTAAGTTTATAACTGTCACTTATCAGTATATAATCACACTGATATTAGGTAGAGAATCACATGCTGATCTTTTCTCCAGTGTCGGACACTTGAGTTGAAATGAATTCAGAAGAAATCTCTGGTTAGTTTAGTCGGTGCATGGGCCTGGTGTCCATACATGGAGGCGATTAGCGCGTGTGCTAAGCCCATTTGTAGCTTCTCGTTTAGGAATGACGCGTGGACACACAGGATGTTTGGTGTCATCATGATGCCGCAAAACAGCGAATGAGATGAATGAATGAATGCTCGGAATGTGCGCCACCATCTGGATGAGTGGCAAGCACTTCCTCCCACCAGCCATCGTTGCATCAACACGGCTGTTGCATGGCCAATCAATCCAGGGCTTCTTTCGTCAGTGGTGACGTATTTCCAACCCCAGTTTCATCATCAGCATCGTCCAAACAACTTTCTGAGTGTCAGTGAACGATCCATTGACGCTGAGCGTGATGAGTATCTGTACAAAATGACGTCAATGGCGTCTCGTTTTGTGTTTATAGGCCAACCTGAATGTATAAACATTCAACTGGTTTAGTTGCTTGCTCTCTTGTTTCGGTTTCTTGAAAAGCGTTTTGTTAAGAGTATACATGTTTTTTTTTTTAAATTTAATTTACAAATTAAAACAACTACAAAATTGAATTTATGAAACCAATTTTCGAAGCTGCAAGATCAATGTTGATTGGTAAAATCTATTTTATGTGCTCGTAATTTTGGTATGGCATCAGCAAAGTGAAATTTGAGATTTTCTATAGAAAGAACTTAAATCTTAATCATAAAAAAATCTTAAATAAAGAACTTAATAAATGTAAGCACATGCAAGTTGTAAACGAAAGTGGAGATACATGTAGGCTAATTAACTTTTGTTTTAAGTGTAAATATTGATAAAAATGTAGATTGTTTTAATTTTTTAAACTTGTACGATACATTGCCCACCTCACTAAGGTGAGGATTTGTTTGCCCATATATGAAATTAGGCGTGTATGGACATATATGCCATGCATCAGCATATATTTGCATGCATGGTCATGTTTGCTAAAGTATGTCCATGCATGGCCATGGTCTTGTTTGGAACTTAACTCGTGTAATCATACGCTTTGATACATGCGCATGCGTATGTTTATTTGAATCCATGGAAATTGACATCTATAGAGAGACAGGGCTTGCATGGCCATATACTCTGTATATGTATATTGTTTGCACCCAGGCTTGCAAAACCTGTCGAACTCTCAAAGTCGGACACCCCGTTAATGTGAACACTTTTGGTATGAACCACAGATGTCCAACATAGAGGCTTCACTGTGTATCGGGATTGTTTACGTACGCGTTCTTTATTTTTTTTTTCTTCAAATATTTGGATTACTTTTATCGGCCCAATATGTAATTGCGCACTTCCCGTTCGTTTATTTTCGTCCTACTATCCTCCCTTCGAACCTCTTGTTGTTGTTAGTCCATGACTCATTGTTTCTGGTTTTTTTTTTTTTTTTGGGGGTAATGTTTTTTATGGGTTTACTTATTGCTGTTACCTCCGCGAGAGGGGAGGAATGACCCCGCCATGCGCCGAGGACGGGGTGGCCCTCGTCACCCCATAAATTCCCCCCCCCCTTCCTCCCGATTCGCAACTGTCGCTAGGGCAGTGCACTCAAGCGTTATGCAAATATCAACAAGAGTGTCTGTCTTTCTCTCTCAGCCTGTTCCTGGTTTTGGCTGATTTGGAACGGTCCGGGAAAACCGATCGGTCCGGTGCTAATACCGTGAACCCTTGACGTCAAAAATGACACCTGTTAATAACATTAACGTCCTCATTTGACGTCATTGAAACGTTTTAGTGATTTTCAGTATGCATTAGTTAAGGCCGAAAGCCAAGTGCCCTAAAAGTTGTTCGTATTAAAATTTCTCATCGTATGATGCGGAAATGAGTCATTTCAGATTAAAATAAAATGTCATTTGACGTGGAAAAATACTGTACGTCTACGCGTGTAAGAGCCATTATGACATCTGGTTTGGGCTTCATTCGAACGATAATGGATAATTGAAGGTAGATATTCATAAAAAAGCTGTCCCTATTGATCCCTACAAAGAGCTACGAATTAAATTCCGCAAGTAAGATCGATAAACGAAAACATCTTCATAATTCCATAAAATATAACTTCGTATAACTTATAAATACATCGCAGTATTTCAAAATGTTTGTACCTTAAAATCTACTTTAAAAATTGGTTTCGTTAAGTGTTTTTTTATATCTCATGTTAATAGACTTGACGTTGGCAAAGAAAATTGAAAACATAGCTTCTCCCCCCTCGCGAATGTTGACGATTTGCTGTATACTTGGTCGGGCGAAAAAAGAGGCGGGTGAATTGAACTAATAAATTATTCTATAAATTGATTCAAAAAGCGAATGTAATAGGACGATTTTTGTACTCGGTGGGGTCTCGGCCGTTTTTATCGTCCAATGGCATATCCGTGGGGTCCATAGACTGGGAGAGAGTGGTTGTCAGCAAATTAGGACGTCCTTATTTTTACTAAACTAGCCTATAATGAAATCTGTCAACGACGTCTTTTTCATCATGTTCATTGTTTCGAATGGACGTCATGACTCATCTACATGGAGCTCCACAAAGACGTCATTTGTTGGGATGATTTTTTTCACTGAAAAAAACAAAACGGTCATTCAAGTTGGTAATTTTGTCATTTTTGGTGGACCGTCCCTCCGTTTGCATCCTCACCGCTGCTGTTAAATCCTCCCAGCCCCGAAGTTTCATTCATGAAAAAATGCTTTCGACCGGATTCATGGCCGATCAAGATCAATGAGGCGCTTCCTGATTTCCCCTATTCGTAACCCTGAATTCAGATGCCGAATTGAACTGGAAATTAATTAGTCGAATATCGGACGATAGCATTCATTTGATTTCACCCAAACAACAATGACTTCAGCATGACGATTTTGTATTTTCTTGGGGTGGGGGTCGAAACTTTCATAACGTCATATGTGCCACGCGTGTTTCACCCCCAATAAACGTAAAAAAAACCCTCAAACCCCCACTTGCGCCTGGCCCTGTTAGCTGTAGTGCCTTTTATCATTTCCCCCTCTGATATCTGCAGTTTTTAGTTGTTCAAATATTTTTCTACACTTTACGTCCAATCGGGGATTAGTCCGGTATTGACCATATCAAACTGATGTCTCACATTAGCATTACTTTGTATGGGAGGCAAAGACAATTTATCATCAACAATTTTCATCACCACTCTAGCAGGTGGGAACAGGCTCTTACGTTTTTTCGGCGTAATACACATCGTATCTCGAAAGAGCTTGGCACTTACGACCTTATATTTTGGCATTGTTTAGCGCGGCATAACATTTTTCGTCCAGTAATCCTGAAAATGTTGAAAGACAGCCTTGACTTTCCATGTACTGTACATGTATAATCTGGGGTAATAACTTTTTCCCATTGTAAGGAAATCTTGGCCCTCGCGGCTCCGAAGGCCAAAAAAGATATTAAAAATTTAAAAGTATTCGGGAAATGCTAGTTATTCCACGCACAGGGTGGGCCCTCCCCTCCTCTCCTCTCGTCCGGCCTCGGGCGTCGCTAACTAATTTGAAATAAACAAACTAAACTCCAAGAGAGTCTGTTAAATGCCACACTACTAGCAGCCAGCAGGGTGCGAATGGATGGCCGAACAGATTTGGAGCAGAGCACAATTTGGAGAAATGAGTTTTTTTAATGTTTTTTTTTAAAAAAAATTTTTTTAAAAACATTACTTTTTTCGCAGGCTACACGCAGGGTGGCACTCGCACGCGCATGCGAAAACCCGCACGAGCCGCCGCCAGTTGGCGCGTTGAGCTTTTCGAACGAATTCGAATTTTTGCCCGTATTTTGTTTTTTTAGCTCGACAGTCTAGAAACGATTCCAATCGCCATTTTTCGCTTCGGTCGAACAAATTTTGGCGAAATAATGCGCGTAGTAATAATAACGCTGAAATTGGCCGGTGAGTCATGATTTGGAGAGCCCGACATGATTCGAGCGCACGTCCGGGGACTTTTGTCTCCGCTCGCCAACCTCTGCATGCCTGGACTAACCTGTTTTTTTGCCAAAAAGCGCTTGATGATAAAAATGAAAAAAAAAAAAAAATAGAAAAAAAGCAAGTACAACCCTAATCTCGAATAACGCAGGTAAATATCCATCGTCTGTTTGTTTTTTTTGCTGCTATGCGTAAGCGTGCAAATTTGACTGCCCTTATTCTAGTCTGCTGTGCTGTCCCAGGCCATCAGATAGCCTACGATCGCATTGTTCGAAACAGGGTCTGAGTACCTGATAGTTAAGAAAGGCTTTTATTTCAGGTAAATGCACTTGAGAGCGAAGAAACTGGCCCACCTAAAGGTATTAAAAAGTTCATGCATTTTGTTAGAAAAGTAGACATGCAGCTCGTTTTGTGAACCATTTAAAGCCCTTTCAAATGCACCCAAATTGACCGAAATTCCTCTTGAATTTCGTTGGAACCTGCCATAAATTCACACTAATTGTGCAAAAAATGTATCGTGCTCCGAACGAATTGAGGATAAATTGTAGTGAAATTGTGCGCATTTTAAAGAGCCATAAACGAACTGTTCCGATTTTAAATTGGATATGTACTTGTTGAACAAATATTTTGTTTAATACATTTAGGCGGGGCCAGTTTATTCGCTCGCAGGTGTATTTTGGAGAGTTGTTGAGGTAACTGTAAGTGGGATTTTCTGTGACCGATTGCGCTATGTTTATATAACACGGTTGCCTGTGGGGGGGTTCCCGAACGCCGCTTCGATTAAATCATTCGTTTGTAGATTGCTGTTTGTTTGCTCTTGCTCGTACCTTCGCCGATGTACGAGTTATTAATTTGTTTAGTCTATTTCGGTTCTCTTCTAGGCCATGAGTCAACGGTAGGCAAGGAAGAAAGTGAAGTTGCGATGCTCCGGTAGTGGTCCGCCAGGGCCCGTTTCTTGGCTATGGTTACCTAGGACATGGCTGAGATGCGATACTACGTAATGCAACGAGATGTCACCAGCGACAGCTTGGACTGCCACTTCAAGGACGTGAGTATGACGAAGAGTATGGATGAATAACATGGATGATAACAGGGTTCCCTCAGACCTGGAAAACTTGGAATTGTCAAGGAAATGATAGGGAGTAGCGATTGAGTTTGAAAACCTCAGGGAAATTCAACATGTCATTCTCACTTTTGCTTTCACAATAACTTTGAAAGTGTCTGCTGGTATAAGCAGCCATCAAGTAAAATTTAGATCATGAACATGTCATGGTACTGATATTGCGTTAATGAAATTATTTTTGCATTTGATTCTCTCGGCATTGTGGTGCGTTTTAAAAGCTCAAGTTATGGAAGTTACAATTCATAAGCTGTTAAATAACAGAGTTGATTGTGAACCCCACATAAGAGCTGATAACATTTGTTATCATAATTTGTTTTTAAGTGTCTTGATGAAATGAAGATACCAGGTGATTCTCAGCCAATATAGTTTATTAAGCGACGTTTCGCCCTCTTAATTAGGGCTTCATCA
>JAQIXS010000852.1:0-37710 GCA_034700785.1 Rossiulus vilnensis | reverse complement strand
ATGTGTATAGGCCATAAACGTTTACCTTCAAACGAACAACGCTGCACAAAGATTCTGTATGTGGTATTTTCTGCATTTATAAACCTGTTGTACGTATACAGGGTGATGCAGGCAAGTGTTACTACGCCAAGATTTCATTTATTAATCGCTAATATCACGAAGCAAGCATATATACTGTATATGAAGGCGAACGTAGCTTTCATTTTGCATTTCGAAATCCTCGTGCTGGTGAAAAATGAACCTAAGTTTGTACCAAAATAACATCGAGCCATTTTGCACCCAGTCTTTCACTGAGTAGTCTTTACTCCTGAGACTAGACAGTGCAAGACCAGAGAAGATAGGCTGAGAAAGATTTGTTTATCGATGTGGCTGGGGAATTCGTCGATGGTTGCATGCCGTGCAATGAACACGGCATATCCAGGGTAAGGTTTTAGCGTTTTAGTGAGTGTCTGAAAAGTTAAGTGGCTTTTAAGAATGTCGACCGTTATCTAATGTAATCTAATAGTCGATCAAATAATGTGAACACGAGCAAATTGATTTTGGCCATTTTAAGGGAACCAATAACTTAAATTTAAAGTTCATGAATTATTTACTATGACCATGAAAACGAGCGAGCCTGCAATAAATTTTTAGTTTTTGCGATGTTGACGGATTGCTCATTAGTTAAGTTTGCGAACTGATAGTGTATAAAATAACTTCTAACTGTAACAGGAATCTGTAAATTTAAAATGCAAAAGATTTTTGAATTAAGCTTAATTTGGCAAATGCAGTGGAAGCTCGGCGGTTATCCGATGTTCGGTTATTCAATATTCGGATTAACCGAGATGAAGCAGCCTTAGATAAGCACTGGGATTAACCGATGTCCCGAACAGATAAATATTGAAAAAAGCGTTATAATAATGAGGCAAAGAGCGTGACGATTTACTGGGCTGGTTGAAGGCTACATAATCTGATAAAAACGGATTAAAAGTCAATTGTTAACAAGTTATTTTCAATTTTTAGGCCTGCATGTTTGGTATTTTCAGTATATGTTTATCAAACAGTTATTACTGTAAAAAATACAGTAATACCCATTTTAAATATATTTTCAATTGTCCGATTAATTGCATTATCCGAGATAGTCACGGTCTCGACTACATTGGATAATCGAGCTTCCACTGTAAAGTGTAATGCTTTGTTTTACTTTGATGACTCAACTCATTGTTAGTCATTACTAAACATGGTTTTATGTAGCTTCTTTAGTGCCTCTACACGCGCGTATTAAAGGCTGTAATGCCCTATCACAATTTGCGAAATTAGTTCATGGAAATGCATGATGGAATTGAGCATCTAGGGATTAATTGGGAGCACTGGGGTTGGTCCGGTTGATTAAAAAATCTGAATAATTGGGTTTTCCTATTGAAATCGTGTAAAAAGGATAAGTAGTAAACATATTAAAAAACATTACATTAACATACATGTAAACAGCATTTCTCTTAATGTACAAGTAGAACTTTTTTAAACTTGAAGCACTTGCAAAACGTCATCCTCTTGTTGGTTTTTTGTGGATATCCGGATAATTGAAGTTTCAATATATTTATAAAATAAGGCCGTTAATTTTGAGGTAAATTAAGGAAGTTTATCGATTATAATAGATACAGCTGTACAATTTGAAAAGTATAAATTGCTTCTGTTAGCCAATCTTCATTTGCAGTGGCATTAGGGCTGTTTATGGTCTCTTAAACTTTCATTCATTCCGCTGCTGTAGGTGTTCGCTTGTTCTTTATCGCGCAACAAAATGCTTTTCCTATTACGTCTGGTTCAATTTAAAATTCGTCAAGAAAACCTTAGAGTATGAAGGAAACTCAAACACTGGAGAGATAGCAAAAGACGCAAGAATTTCATTAGCGGGTAAACAAGGGATTGCAGGGCCGCTGTGATTGTTGGACTGGCGTGCCTACCAGAAGTGCTTTGCTGGCAAGAATGAGTCTTAGGAGGATATGTATGCAGTTTGTTTTATGGTTCATTTCACACCAACGAAAGCAATGTCTATTTTATTCCTACAGAGAACATGAAAACACATTTTGATGGAAATGCACGCCTGTAATATCGGCACAAACGTCTGGATATGATGGAACATCATAGACCGTTCTATTCATGAAAAGCTATTGAAAATTTGAAAAATATAAGAAGTATAATTGAATATCGGATAGGAAAACGTGTATATCAATCCCCATTTTTAACAATGCACATCATATTAAAGTTAGTTTTGACATGATATGAGGAATTCTCTTTATGAAAAAATCTTCGAAGTCTTACGGAGTAGCAACGTTTTTTTAAAATATGTCTATGCATAAAAGGAAGATTTAATAAAACATCAGGGCCTATAAAGTATCCACGATTAAAGTTTTCTTCTTGTTATTATTACTACTGATTCCATGAACAGAAGAAGACTCGAGAGTGGGACTGATATAATTTTCTTGAAAACGTTATTACCAAATAGATCGTTCAATGCAGTCTGTCGGGCTCGGTGAAATGGACCCCTTGTGTAATGATGGTTATAATTGCTGCAGGCTGTGGTGATGCCTACCATGTTGCACTGCTCCTGTTTTGCGGTTTCCACTTCCATTCCAAATTTGTGGATATTTTATAGTGGAGTTTGTTCCTCTTTAGGTTACGATTCTATGGGGATTACTATTGGAAACAGCTTTAGGGTAGAAGTGCAAATTCACATCAAATTCTAGCTGCTGGTTAAATTTTACTGCAAATCTGGCTCTCGCATTCATGTTGAATTTGTAATTAATTGCAATGAATGTAAGAAAAGCTCACATAAACAATTCGTAAAATCAAGTTGTTTCGATTTCGGAATTCAAATACGCTGTACATATATATCCTATCCGGTTTTGTAAATTTCTGCATTCTGCCTATCAATATTTTATAATGCCTGCAATGTTTCTACCTTTAAGTAATATTGGGCACTCAGTGACGAATAGTGATTGGATAAGAACATTTCCATAATTTATATCCATCGGGTATTTGTCTAGGTACGTTTGCTCACTCATCCGAATATATTGGATCTTCTCGCTGAGCCAGGAAGATTGTAAGAAGTTAACGTTTTGGGAATTTGTCTCCAACCATGGCATGGAAAGTTCCATAAATCGAAACAGTCGACTGGCTCAACGGTCGGTGTCGAATCACAAAATTGGTAAACTGATTTGTAGTAATTCGGATTCTGCCCTGTAGAACAGATAATAATATAATGTTTTAATTCTTACAGTATTTTATTCCTATTATCATTCATGTATTTGATAATTATGTGTGCATACAATTACTTTTGTCTTGCTATATGCACACCAAGGCAGCTAGTGCTGGTCAAATGCCTTCTGACATTATTCTTACTGTCAATGAGTGTTTCTGGCTATCCATGGCAACTCGAATTAGAAACTACAAGTGTCGTTCAATACTTTTATCTTAATATTGGAATTAAATTAACAGTAAGCAAAAGATAAACTGAGCCCTGGTATGCATTTACGCAACTAAACGTGTCAGTTGCAACTTATAGTAATTCAATGTAGCATGGCGCGATTCCGCAAGAATTAAACTTTAGCGATTATTATACCTCCTAGGTACCACAGGCTATCGAAAATGGCTTCGTGATCCGAATTTTGAATCGCTGGCTACCGTTTGGAACAACATATATAAATGAATCCTCTTCTTTCGAGTTTAGCTTTTTTTTTTCTTGCTTTTTTCTTCGAGCGAGAAAACTATGATGCTTGCTTGAATTTTTACGAAAAAAATCAATATTTCCTGTGCCGTGCAACTCATCGTTATATAATATGTGAAGCCAGGTTAGTTAGCAGGATTTTATTTATGACTTGCAAAAACTGACATTACTTCTCTTCAATTCGGTCGGGTTCATTGGGAACGAGTGCACGTTGCATTCCATGCCATCGAGTAGCGGTATGGTTAATATTCCATGAGCTTTTCTGCAGAAATAATCGCTAAACGATTTTTCTTTTTGATTATTACTAGGAATGTTATGCTCAGAGCCACTTTTTTGTTATGTAGAAGTGAACTTAGTAATCTTTTCGAGGCATAATTGCAAAAAAATAACGCTTGTTACGTTTGGGTTCAATTTGAAATTATGTTCAGGTATTTTGTATGTACAACCTTTTCAAAATAACATGTACATGTAACTAAGGCCACTGAAATTTGGGGTAGCATGTAAAAAGCTTATTTGTTTATACCTGCCTATAAGAAATAATTACATTTTATTCTAGGAAAAGAGTAAACCTGGGCCGGTGTTCGTTGTTCTTCCATGTTCGGAATACTGATTAATGGATTAGCCTGCTTCCTGCTTTCGTTATTGGATTCTTTCAACGTTTTAATTGCAAGCAATTTGTCTTTCTCCTGAATTAAATTTAAGATAATGCAAATTTTCCCTCCGATTGTGGCGGGGCATGAATAATATAAAGCGGGTACATACATGTATCTACTGATCGGTGTATGGATATAGTTTACGTTGCTTTTGGAAGCATTGAGCACGGCTAAACTACTTCCATCTTGAAGTTATCGAGGTTTAAGACTAAACAAAGAACGTAAAAAAGCAGTTAGGGTCAAAACGAATGGCTTTTATCGAGTGTGGATCTTTGAAAAGATGCCAAATAGATGGTACATCAATGCATAGCTGAGTTCTAACAGTTTAGCGGTTTTCCGTTAATAAAGATTGTCAGTATACATGTAATCTATATGTATTTCCTTACTTATTGCTTGAATATCTTCACCTAGATAATCTCTAAAAGTGAGCATATGTAGACCGGTACTTACATGTATTTCTAAATATTATGAGATCGAAATTATGCCTGGAATATTTACGAGTATTGGATGTAAAAGTTTAAAATTTGTATCAGAAACTCACTATTTTTTACCGCCAGTTCGGCATTATGGTCCACTCTTCCTCGACTGACCGTAATATGTTCATCGGAACGTCATTGTGTCAGCCAAAGGCCATGGCCATTTGTATCATATCACAAGCCAATTACATGTTGTGCATTAACTTCTCACACCGTATCCCGGATCTGCGGATCGGGCATGGATTTTGATCCATACCCATTCTGCAACTCCGATCTAATCACATGTAATCACTTGTTTCTACGTATGCTGCAGTGTTATATAACCATCGTAACTGCCGCCTTTAGAAAATAAACAATGTGCATCTATTTGCCCTTTCAGATAGCTAACCATGGCTTTCTTTCCACTCAGGCTGAAGAAAGTGATTACTATTGAAACCTTTGTAACCCACCAAAACTCCCTCTAGCTCATAGCTTCTCCCGCTCCACTTCCCGTTAAAAATGTTATAAAGGAGAACTCGCCTACCCCATGCTCGTATGGATTTACTAAAAACTATATTTAATAAACCACAACGTTAAGAGCTCCTTTAGGATTTCGTGTATGTATCATTAGAAATGGTTACTCAGCACATATTTCTTCCCTACATTCAATTGATGTGATATGCTGACAACAGCATTTAGGTGATTTAAATTTGATTACGGTTGAATGAATTTAAATAATATGGTCATTAAAAGAGTAATAAATAGTCTGCTTTTAGGATTTACGCAATTACGTGATGTGCAATAATCTTATTATAAACTGGCCAGTGCCTTTCGGTAACGTTATACTGGATTACAATTATCCTTTGGAAAGAACAGGATTGTAGAGAAAAATCATCCCCAATGTATTAGATGTATTAGAATGCAAATCCGAATTATCCATGCAAGTGCAGTCTCACCCCTTTTTTCTGGATTGAAACTAGGATTCCATTGCTCCGGTATTAAATTAGGCATAGCAAGTTGACCCACATTACTCAATGACTATTTGTATTCCTCACAATGATGTCTCTTGGGGCACCTTTTGTTAGGTACATCCAGCTATTAACTTGGGCTTTGGATAATTATCATGGAGCTATGTTATTTTTGCAAGCTGGTACAGAAGAGCCTTGTAGATTTGCGTCATTCCTGGCTAGTGAGGTTTACTTTGTCCACCTACGTTTGAGCAAATAAGCAGTCATTTTGGGTCACCTAATTTGGCTTGGGTGGAGCAGGCACTATTTACTGAAAGTGGTATACTTTTTTCTAATTGCTTGACAGTGTTATTCGTCACCAAAGTCTGATATTTGAGGTTTTAGCATTCCGATCATCGTTTCATGTTCCACAATGTTCCACAAGACTGCCTTTACCGTTGAGAGGTACAGAAGTACATCTGAGAGTTGACATCGTTGACAGTCCTTTTATCTGCAATGTTTTCTGTTCACAACGCTGGAGAACACTGCAATTGGCAAGGGAATTGCGTGTGGTACGATAGACGTCATCACAATACAAATAGTAATAATAAATATTTAATCGTCCTGGAACAATATGGAGCGTATTGCATTTTGTCAGAATCATTCTATTAAACGCAAAACTTTTTCCTGGCAATCACACAAATGCATTCGGTGTGGGATGATGGAACGCCAATTAAAGAATCGACCCTTTTACGAAAGAGTGAAAAATCGATTTTCATAACATAATCGTGTCAGTTGAACGTGTGCACTTATTTTGCGCAGTGCTTGATCACTCACAGTCGTAGCTTGTGAGCATGACAGAAAGCGTGTTCGTGATTGCCATCTGTAAGGGGCTCTGCTTGTGTGCTTTGAATTTAAGAAATGAAACCAAGGGAAACCATACCGGGTATTAGTATGGAATGGTTAAAAGAACAGACTACTTACAATAAACAGTGAAACCTTAGTTGCTTCAGTGTTAACGAGGTTTAGCATGTAAGGTCACCCTCGACATAATTTGCTATGAAATAGTAATTACACGTAGTTTGACGATTTTATTTATTTTACTTTTTTGGGGAACATGTGGAATTAAATTCTCAATGTAAATATTGTAAAGAGAACAGAATGGATCTTCTCATCGTCCACATTGTTTCATGTTTGAAAGTTATAAAATGAACCGTCTTCACGTTTAGTAGAATGTTGAGGTATTAAAGGTAATGTTAATATTTGAATTCGGATTATAATGAATCTACCGTTCAATAAACCATAAGGTCACGACATACATGTAACTAATTGCATTGTAATTATGTGGCAAGCATCCTTATCAAAAAGCTTTATTGCAGTACAATCTGTTGCGGATTTTTTTTATAAAAAATAGTAATTTATCGCAGAAGTAGGCCTAGGCAAAAATGTATCCGGCACGGCCATAAATTTGGCTGCGAGGCTTGCAAATGACGGTGAGTCATTTCGATGTTGCAGTTTACGAGATGAATTAGAGGTAATTTCCCTTTAGGATGCTTGCTTAAGAAAGTGTGGTTGAGTTTTTGTTAGTCTATCTCACGGAAACCGTGCTGCATTTTCTTTGTTCTTATGCAGTTTTTTGCACATTTGATATCTGAAAGCCACGATCGTTTTAAACTTCCTGCTCAAATTTGTTTTTGTTTTCCGTTCTGATGAGTTAGTACGAAGATATTGATCGCACTTGCATTTATTGATGATTTTTTGCTGTTTCTTTTTATTTTCAATGCCATTATCTACGTCATTCAACCTGAAATCTTAGTTTCGGTTGAACTACTGAATTGATCAGGTTGTATGGTGATTTAACTATAAAACCGCATTTCATTCTGAAAAACACCTTCTGTTACTTAACGTTAGATGTCTAAATTCCACCAGGTATTCCAGTACATTGTAGATGATATTAAGATAAATTATTTCTGCGCTCAGTCAGATTTCATACTGCTACATGAGTATAATGACATGATGCCATTTCTGTTTCGTAATAGTAGTTCATTCATGTCCGCTGTGCCTGAAATATTACCCGAGTTTTCTCTTGATTTCTTCGTTATCATGCCTATCTGCGAGAATAATATTTATTTCTCTGAAATTATCTCCAATGTTTTTCAATCAATTTAGGCTAAATGGAAATGCAAAATATCCTGCATCGGGCTCCTCCATTTATGTTCATTATAACTAACAAATTCATTAGTAGCTAGCTGCCCGAAGCCTTGGTTCTTGATGTAATGCGGGGCTATAGGCATAGCTATTGGTAAACTCATCTAGGCTGTCGACCAATAGCATGATGGGCAATATCCGGCAAAACCACGTTGTCTCGATGGATTGGGTCGTAAACAAGAAGCTTCTTGCTCTTTGAGAATGTTGCCCGAGAATTTTGAATTGGGACCTAACGAGCTTGAGCAAGAAGGATTTTGGCAAGGTCCTTGCCGCCGAAGGTCGCCTATAAACTTGACGAATTCGCTGTTACGTTAGAAGAGCGACCCTTAGCGGTTGTGGTGAAAAAGAATAGATGCACGGAACAGGTATACTGTTATTCAACCACGATTTGCTATGGTGGCCTCCTGCTGGCGGCATCCGTCCCAAAGGATAGGCTACCTCAGTCTAATCGTGTTTGACCAGTAGCTCGTTCCATTTAAGTTATTGTAGATTCATGAGACGGCGGCCGGAGGACGGGTTAGATGACCACAAACTAACAGAAGGGATATTTTCAAATATTACTTTTCAACTCCCTCTGCGGAAAGCGCTTTATTCATGTACCCTCGTGTTTTCTCATGTGTATTCGATTTTGAACTACATATTTGACTATCGATAGTGGCGTAACTATACGTACGTGTGGTTCGTACGCCCTCTCTCCTTCAGCAAGCCTTAGTTAAAGTGGATAGAACTCCTTCCTCCACATTGACACACTTGTTATTCCCTCTAGAATTCCCCCCCCCCCCCTCACCATCCTCAATTTAAATAACCTTCCGCCATTGGCGGACCTATGGTCACCATATCGAACAGTTATTAATCACATTTAGGAAGACATATATAGTTATCTACACAGAACGTCAGTTGTGGTTTATAATTTCAAAATGTCCTTTTCATTTATGAAAATGTAATAAATTTGAAGAGAAATAACCGTTACAGAACTTGCAATGCAAGGTTGTTATTCAGGGAAGACCCTTTTTAAGGAGATCATGGGATTTTTTTAAAGTTTATTTTTCTAAGAATAAACGAATCATTTTGAAATTGATAATTTCAAACAATGGAATTTAGCAGTTATAACAAAATCAAGGGTGCCAAACCATAACGTATCAAGTATCAGAGAGGGGAAAAATGAGTATTTTCGTGAAAAATATAGCACTAAATTGATTTCATTTGAACAACAATTCCTAACGTTGTATACCAATGATGTTTAACTAAGTAAACAGAAACGAGCACTTGAAAAAAATGTTTTCTCCGACATTTTTCCAAAATCGATGCATGTGCTACGCACTTTAGCATTACGTTGTGGTGGTGTCGCAGTCAATTTTCGCCTTACATGGCCTAGGGGTATTCCAACTACGTCGCCACCACTATACATGTAGACTCCTTCTTGATTGTGGGGGGAGGCACTTACGACGTTATAGTTTGGCACCCTGCAGTTATTTGAAGCAACAATGTTGAATTTCACGGTGGACATTTTTTTGGCCGTCCGTAGCAGTCCCCTGTTGACTTTAGGGCCACCCCGCAGTTGGGGTTCGCTGCATTTGCGCAGTCCAGGTATCGTACGCGTCCTAGCTCCTTCGGCAGATCGGATGAGCGCAAGCCCGGGTTTCGTTCCCACCGGCCGGCCCTCCCCGTTTCTCCCGCATCGCTTTGAACTCGCCCACTGCTGCAAAACTCGTCCGTCGTTTGGCGTCATCGTTTTGTGCTGGGTGTTGCAGCTGACTCCAATCCAATCCCATACTCCTTTCGCCAAGATGGCTTCTCTTTTAGCGGGAGTAGTGGCCCTGTGTCTCTCCGACGCTCATTCGTTTCCGTGACTAAATCGCTCCATGTTTGGTGCTCTTCCGACGCTCGGATACTCCGTAATACGGTAAGGCGAATTTCGAGTGGCTTTTCGCGAAAAGATCCGCTCCTTTTCCACTATTGATTTTCCCCCATTCGTTCCGATCCATGATGTCTTCTCTGTCAGCATCGCTCTTGCCAAGCCGATGCTTCTGCTTCCGCCGCCTGCGAAAATCTTGCCAGCGAATAAGCCGACGTTTCGCCATCGGGATCTCGCCCAATTTGCTTTTTCTCCGCCCGACGGAGATTCCTTCCCCCCCGACAAAACGACCCCGATTTTTCCCACGACCCATCCCTTTTTCGCGATCCGTTTTCCGAAATGTCGGCCTCGCCTACTCACATTTTTCTTCCGAGCTGGAAAATGGCTGCTGCTGCTGCTTCGCTCTTCGTTCTGTGCGACTGCGTGCGAACAATTCACGCTTAGGCATCTTACACCAAACTTGGTTTTTTTTGGCAATGATTTCCGATCGGTTATAACGGAGTAAATGGACGTTCGGCGAATAATGGCTGCTTGAAACGTTTGCCACTTTTTACTCCGCACGCTAAAACTGCGTTTTTTGGACCACTCTTGGTTCCCTGCCAAACCTTCATGTTGGTACGATTGGAGCAAAAATTTCCGCCAAATTTAAAGAACTTGTCGTTTTCTACGCCTTGGGTTAAGTTCCCGTAAAAGACGTAGTTCGATTTGAAAATCCGCACTTTATTCTAAATGTACTCTGCAATTGTTCGTATTGTTGAGGATCTTTGAACTGAGCAATACAGTTACTAACGCAGTGTGCGTTTAGTCCACCATGGCAATAACCATGGATCGGTCATCCACTAATCAACCTAATCAGATCGTGGTTTTGGGGTTTCTAGTGAAGAAGGCGTGGCTTACAATTTCAATGAATGCTCTGCAGCGGCACACGCCATAATCAACGCAGAAGTTGACTTCTTGTAAGCTGGATAATTAAAATCTCGTTGTTTCATTTTCATCGTGAATTTGGTGGCTTATCATGATGAAAGTGTGCTGAAGCTGTGGAAAAATTTGCGATCCCACCAACTCTTCACCTCTGCATCATGGCACATTTGGTAGTTAGTAGGTGCGAACAGAAATATTTGTTCCCTGTTAAAACGTAGTGTGAACAGACAAAATTGCGTCCAGTTGTTGAAGACAGTTCTTTAGCGCCTTGGAATTGAGATGGAGTCGGGCGCCATTTTGTATCGGGAAGAGATTAGCGGAAGCTCTTTTTTAATCCAAGAGGAGGGGATGCTAAAATCCATCTTATTTTTTCTGTAGATGCAATATCTTTAGTAGTGAATATGCATGAAGGAAGAGTATCCGCGAGTTAGCAGCTCAGATTCTTAATGCCCGTCCATTAGTGAGGTTTCCTATCTTACCTTTGTCAACAGCGACAGTTTTGCAGCTTTTATTGAAATACGTTCTCTTCTGTAACTAGGTTCATGAAGCCATATGCACTTAGATGAACCATTGCCCTTATCTTTGTGTCCCTTAAACCTGTGATTTTGCGAATTTGCCGTTTCCATTGAACCCGATTTATCTTAGGTGCATGACCAACGACTAAGTTTTATTGCCATAAATATTCCATTGACACTAGATGTAAATTTGTGTTGGCATTAAACGAAATACCTTATCTTTTATTACTTTCTTGGCGGTGACGTCATTTTTACAAAGGTTAGGATGACAGTTCAAGGCACGGCGATGACTGACGGAATTAGTTTCTTTGGTATTTGCCACACTGAGGCTTCCTAATAAATATAATTAAATTAATCCTGGCTGGGGTTGCGCCCCAACAAGTCGGGTTAAAGACATCCATAAATGGTATGCGAATAAATATGGTTTAGGTGCATCATAAGAATCCAGAAGATGAAAATGGGAAAAAAAACGGCCAATTTCTTGCCGTCACTTAATTCCATCATTTTGGATATTAAATGTACCATTCCTCTTGAATGCCGACAAACAAAACCTAATGAATGGATCACCAAAGTCCAAATTTTATTTGTGTTTCCTAAAAGCAATTTTTGCTATACTTCGTTATATTGTTGCGGTCATGCTATCACCAAGTATTCGATAAATCGTTAGGACATGCATAGTGAAATGGGAAACTTGCGCTCTAAAGTATTATTATTTAGCCGACTGACTGTTAACGAAACTGTTGATATGCGATACGATTGTGTCGAAGTATTTTGCGAGAATGTATTTTATATAACTGCATTTGGTCTTATTTCGCTGGTGAATTAAGGCATCATACATTATATATGTTGGTGAAACCTATCGTATACCCATAAAGTAGAAATGATTATACTTTTAATTTATCTCATTTTTGGTTAGTGAAAAAACTAATGAAAGAAAACTGAGTATTAGTGAAAATAGTGAACAACGCTAACAAATGTGCTTTTAGACTGTCTGCAACGGCTTCACTTTTCAGCATGCAATGTGTAATGCGATTATTTCTTTTTCGAAGAATTAAACCCTGATTGTGGTCGACATTTGCTACGAATATTTCCGTGGTATAAATCGATAATCCTCAGAAGTGGGCAAAACTGCTTGTACGGGCTTTTAAAGAAGGTCTAAAGCGGTTTTTTTTATGCATTAGAAATACTTATGGAATTTTAAATTAGGAATCGTGAGTGGTTCAGCATTTTCATTCATAATTTCGACCCCTATGACCTTAATCGTTTTCGACAGTTAACACACGAAAATTGGCTAGTGCTCGACGTCAGTAAACAATTGTGTAGACTGGCATGTTCATTTCAGGGTTTATATAATGGTGAGTTATTCTTAGCGTTGGTAGATGATGGAGGATAAGCATACATCATTAACAGAAAAGTAGAAACCTCGAAATAATCTGACCTAAAGCCGATAAAACGTATAACCATGCCAATTATTTTTTAAATTTCATGGAATTTTATTAGGGATGTTTTGAAGGGCATCTCAAACCACGTAAATCATGACATTTTCATTATTATTTGCTGCGCAAACCTTAATGCAGCAAGTATACAGTATAGTAACACGGTTCCCACAGAACCTGGGACAGTCAGGGGAGTTTTGAAAAATTCTCAACAAGTCAGGGATTTTCTAACTTTGAATATCATAATTTCAATCCAGAAGAGTAATAATTACATGTACTGTGATTTATTGATGACGTTACCCTTGGCGCAATGAATAAAACCCCAATAAGGCGAATCGGCTCCTTCGTTCCATTTGGCTTTAACTGATCAAAAACATTATATTTAAACGACAGGTTATTTTCTCTTATTATTGTCGATGAGGAAACATTGAAGGTCAGGTAAAAATTAAATTGTTAACCTGTGATACATAATACTTCATGCGGTTACACTGAACATATACTGTATCATGTTCATTAGACTATGAATATACATATATAGTGTAAATACAAGTTTATAGTTGTAATATTATTCATGGTTTATTATAAGAATCACAGTGAGGCTTTCTGTAACGATTACGTCTATTTCTATATTCTATAATTGAAGAGCGTCGTAAATTAGATGTAGAAAGGTTATTAGCAAGTTTCATTTATAGTATCAATATTTGCTGGCAGTTGAATAAAGTAAAGCTCATTTGACTGACATAAAGAAGGGAAATTATGACGTTCATAAACAATTTCAATTTTCGTTGTTTCCAAGAAAAGTTTCTACCGCATTGGGTTTACCTATCAAGGGCTACTTAAGTAAACAGTATACCGGCTTCTAATTTGCCAATATTTGGTCTCTTGCATCACATGGAGGCGAAGAAAAAGACAAAAAGAGTAATGAATGTTCAGTAGGCGGTGACTGACCACCAGACCTAATCTAATCCAATTATGGAACTGGTCAACCGTTCTAGCCGTACTACTATGATTTTCTCTACTCATCCAGTGGTGCATTTCACTAAACTAAAGTCAAGCAAACATCTTACATTAATATCGAATGAGTCTTATTTAGGCGAGAATTTATTCAGGCTATATGATGGAATATCCTGTTGGGGTATGCTAAACTTAATTTATCGTAAAAGACGCTGAAACTGTCTTTAAGCAAAAATAAGAATCCATCACGTTCCATTGCAGAATTGTTTAAGCAAACTGCTGATTTATTGTTATCAAGCCACACTGCAAGCAATGGAGTCATGCGTGATTGCCTACATTCAGGGTTTCTTTGTTGATTTTTCCAATTATGTTTAACTCCCAAATGATACAAATATTTTCCTAATTCGCTGATTTAAATGATTAAAAAATCATTGGCTTCTGTTGTGCTAATTGCCTTTTTTGAATCAATATTTTGATTTTGGCGGTGTAGAACATGATATGTAACCTCACTTGCCGCTTTGACAGCCACTCGTTTATTGCGCTTTTAAGCCACGTACACTTACTTCATTTTCATTTATTATCGGATTAATGGCAATTGCGCACGGTGTCCATTTTGAAAATAAATAGTTATAGCTTATTCGAAGATTGATGAGGTAGAAACATAGAGCGAGGGCATTTATATGTCGATGCCATACATCGGGGTCTTGTTTCCACTTGTACGCAATACACCTCCCTGTACAGTAGTTCGGTTTTAATATTCATTAGATGCTCATTCATATTTGATAGCTCGCTGCTTTTTCAAAGCTGAATTTAATGGGACTACTATCTGCGCTAAGCAGTTTTCAACCCAATTGTTTGTCGTCATCCGTTTGGATTGCTGCACCCCATCTATGAAGGCACCAGCATTTTTTGTTTACAAAACTATTATATTTCGATAATGTTAACTGGTTTTATTTCAAGGACTGAATGACTAATCGTTTTTTTTTTAAAGAATTGTTTATGCTAACTAAGTAACTTACGCATGCCTTTTGAGATTTTTTTCTTCTCTCTGGAGTTTGAATTAAATAGTCTGGTTTCCATTTCTTAGATGCTGCATGTGTATCCAACTGTCCTTGATAGTGATATATTATTAAACGTAGATGCGATTTAATGTCGCCTTTATCTTGAGATGTTAATGCAAAACACCAATCGGAGATGCAGTCCCTAAAGTAGACTTTTTTGCTGCATTCTTGTCTAGATGTTATTTATATATATATATATATATAACATCTAGACAAGAATATATATACATGATGAGGTATATACATGATCATGTATATCTATAAACAAAAGACAATATAATTTCTTTGGTTTTCCTTCGGGTTTCATTTGTGAACAGTGAGTGACGCACAATAAACTAATACAGGATTTCAGATAACGTTTCTGTTAAATTCACCCTTAAAAGTTGGGTAATTTACGTTTGATACATTACATATTGACTAGTTTATTTATGATTATCTGCCAGTCAATAAGCTTTCGTTGCTTATATCTTTCCTGTTTTTCCCCCTCTGGATATAATCACTACTTGACGACCATTTGTGTTGTCGAAAAGCAGCTGACGACTTTTTTCTTTGCAAAACCTGCTCCATCCGTTTATAATTTGATGAAGTTCGGAAGTATTTATTAATGCGCACTGCTCTCGGATGTAAAAACCGGGGTTTATTTCGCTCGGCTGACTGGAATGATGGTCTTCTTTCGTTGACCCACCACTGCAACTCACGCAGTGATGTAATGTTTGTGGACAGGCAATTACTCTGTACATGACAAGATCCCCCATAAAAAGTGAAGCGTTGCCCATAATTTGTCTCACAGAAACTGCCACCGTGTTCTCCATGGAGACTTACTTCTAATCGCAGAGCTAAAGGATTACCTTGGCCTCTCTATGAACGCATTGGTTGCTATCTCCTGACTTGTTTTTGAGTCATGCACGCTTTGCAAAGCGTCAGTTTGTGAGCCAAGAAGCTACGGGAACCTAATTTATTTTAAACCGAATTTAGTCAAAAAAGTGATGGACTCGTGTAATCGGCTTAGAACCGTAGAACGTTTTTTTCCCCGGTCAGCGATTTGAATGCCTTTAAGTTGCGAAGAAAAGAACGCTTCACAAAGCCACTTCGACCTCGTTTAAATGCTTAAGAGATCCGGCATTCCTTTACTCATTCGACAGACCTACCCTGTTTATTTTCCTTGTTCATCTGCATGTTCTCACGCCGATCTTTTTTTGGCTTGCCCCGTTTCATTAAAGCGTTTCAAATGCACCTCACAGGCCCACCACTCGCTGCAAATATCTGTGTACACCCTGCTGTAGGACGTACTAGAACACCTGCGTATGAGAAACTTTAGCCCTGCCGTTCGGTTATGAAACGCCAGAAATGGAGGTGTGCATTCCTACAGAATCATGACAAACATTTTATCCACGAGTATTCTTAGCCGCTTCTCCAGGGGTTTCATTTCCGTGTATGTTCCTTGCGCTTTACTGACACCACTCATGTCGTGTGATGCGAAACGTGTGTTCAGACGTCACGACTGGTAATATTTAGCGAAGACTCCATCCGTCAGAGGTCGAGCGTTCTTGCCGTCTTTGAGGTTCACGTAAACATTTGGCGAAGATGCATCCTTCATTACTCGGTATATGATTATAGAGCATATAAAATGCTTGTCTTTCCTTTAAGTTATTATCGAGATCTGCTCTAACCTTGTCCCTGTCAAGGCATCGTTAGTCTGGCGTATATTAATTTCTCGTCTCCATGCAATCTACCAACCAGTTGTCTTTTTTAATGTGCGTGTAAACGCCTATTATTGCTTATTTTCATTAGCTTTGTTGTAAGCATGCCCGCATGTTAGCTCAAACTTGCTTTAATTCTCAGGTTGTTCGTATCTGTTTGACAACTTGCCCACGTTTTTTTCTTATCTTAGTTCTGAACGTTAGGTTTGCTTTCAGCAAGATTAATCAGGCAAGTCATAAAGTGTCGTCTAACGCAAAATAGGTTACTTTAAGTACGAGAAATGTAGTAATAAGCGTGTTAATACATGCAAATCCGCAACGCAAAGTTATGGCCAGCTGCATTTTTACTCGTTGTACAAGAATGGAAGTATTACAACCATCGAGAATAATCTGATGGTCTGTCCAGTTGATAGTGTTTATCTTTGGCGAGGTTTGAGCTGAGAGGGAAATCACGACATTATCTCTCATACATGTCTCCACTTGATTGTTTGTAAGCCTTCTGATAGTATCAGATTCAACTGTGCCGGTCTTTTTTTTTAACTCGCTGAGAGACAAGAATAGTCCAATTTCGAATGGCTAATATCGCTCTCAACTCCCAGATCAGCACGCAGTATTTGGCCACAAATGACTCCACGTATTGCGGGAAAAGAAGAATTGCTTTACAACGCATGAAGGTGGACTGGATTTTGCACATATGTAGGCCCATACAAATAACAATTGCCATATTTGTTGAAAGCGCTGTTATCCCGTGCTGTTTATTTCTTTAAAACCCTATTTCCTTTTAATTACACTACAATTTCTTTATTTAGAGAAGTGAAAAGGAAAACATCTTTGGCGTGGTGCGTAGACGAGTTAAATTTTCCCCCAATCTTGAAAGACTGCCAATAGATCTCCTAACTCGATGTACTGTGTCTTCAATTGTCGCAACAATAGTCTGTGTGGCTCCATAAATTTCCTGGAGAGTGCACTAAAAACTCATCGAGACAATGCGTTAATTATCGTAACAGGCATTTTGCCAATCAAAAGCACATTGCTAATTACACTCGCTTATTTATGGAAATAGCACAGAGAAGGATTTAACCCTTCTTGAATATGGTCTTATGGTGGCTCTTAGATGTGTCACTCATCAGTTCAATCATATGCTGTTTACCATACTATACAGTAACCTCTGTGCGTTGCAAAGTCCGTTTTTGAAACTTATCTCGTTTGTTACAATATTACAGTTTGTGCGTAGCACTTTGAGTAATTGAAAGTAGCTAACGTTTACTAGCCATCATGTATATTTAGACGCATTGCAATTCGAAAAAAGGCTTTTATGACACTAGCTCATTAGTCAGCACTTATGGGAATGAGAATGTACAGTATGTTGGGAGCGCAAAGGTTTAATGACCCTTGATGATGCCATCCATGTTTCCGGCCTCTTTTCCCGAAACATTATTTCTGGAATTTGCTGAATGGTAGATAATAATAGAATATGTCTTCTTTGGTGGAATATTCCTTTTAGTACCTTCGGTCGTGTCCTCACGACGCATCGTGTCGCCTTTATAGCGTTGCGAAAATTTCTTTCACAACGCTTCAGAATATTTTTGTGTTGCGATCTTAACTGTTGAATTCTTTATTTAAATAATTGTTGTTACGATGTTGTTACTTATAAAAATTCCCTTGCATGTTTGAAATCCTAGAATATTTCGAAATTTTGGCTACTAGATTTTGTTAATTATTGACAAATGCAGCGTATCAGAATTTCATTTTCAAAGCTTGTGTTGTTATATTTAAAAAAATGTTTTAGGTACTAAAATAATATATAAATAATGTCAGTGAAATAACACAAACGGATACATTTTTTATTTCGACAAATGTCGTAGGCTGGAAGTAAAGATGCGTACAAACCCTGAATCCGACAAAGGATTAAACATTTATACAATCTTGTATTGAGTTAAATGATAACGATACATTCGTTCTCTTATTTCTTGGAAACTTTCTAATTGCAGTGAAATTTTCTTGTCAACTCTTAGTTTATTTGCGTTTCTTTCCTTAGCAGCGAACATCCTGATCCTGAACATGTAAAGTCTCTAATGCGATTGAAACGTGAATAAGAACCAATATTGAGTTCCATGTACTGATGGATAAAGTTAATTTACATACAGGTACACTGTATCTATGATACAACTACATTTTCACAAGAATAGAATGAACGTAGGCTGAACGTATTGTCGTGTTTCGAATGCCTTTTATTTACTAATCGATTTAAACAGGACAACACGAAACACAAACTTGTATAAGCCTTTATAAAACGTCTAATTGGTACCATGAATGAAATTCATAACGTTTTAGAATGTTCCGCCCGTATCATAAGCAAATTCAACTATATTTATACGTTAATCGATATCATGATTATCTATTTCTTACTATGTATTCATTGATGAAACACCTTTGTACAGAGTAATTTTTACTTGAGCTCGTAATGGACAAAAAAATCTCGCATTGGTACAAAAGAAACGCCGGGAAATCTTAAATGTATGTGGGCAAAATCATTTTTGAATTGTTCTTAACCAATTCGCTGAAGTTATCCGTATGGCAAAGATGTCCAAATTACCGAGATGATCGATATAACTGCCCTACAACTGCCGTTTGGACAATATCGGTGGTTTAGGTCACTGAATAACTGGATTGATCAATTTTTTTTGCCATAAATCCTGGATTTACTGGCCATCAGAACTGTAGTTGGCCTCGTGAAAGAAAATCTGCGGACTAGCTTTTTTTTCTTTTATTTTCTCTCTCTGCTGAATATTCAGACGCCATTGCTATACGCTCGCTCATCAGTGTGGTGAATTCGCAATCGTACTTGTGTATCTATGATGGTATTGGTGGTAACGTGAAAATAAATGGCCCATCTTCTCTGGCTGTAGTATGGATTCTGGCAGCCAACATTCTAGGAAATCGATATTCGTCGTCATAGCCGACCTGCAGGCTTGCTAGATCTTAAAGTTGAGAGATTACACTGGCGCTTTGTACTTTCGAAGGACGAAGGCACTGCAGATGAAAGTGTCGTTTTGTTGTACACGAACATGCATTACTTAGGGATTTGACAATAAATAGTAGCACTTTCCGAAACTATCACATTTTCCTGGTAGCCTTAGCTTAGAATACCACTACAACGAGAAAAAATTGATAATTCAAGTTAAATTAATAGGCAATATGGTGCCAATGAAATTTACTGATCTATCGTTTTTACTTACAATGTTTGTTTAACAATTACCTTATGTTTGATAGGTTTAATTATATACAATATTGCCCGTTTTCTTGTATTAACGTTTTTCAAGCACATGATGTTTTCATCCATAATTATTGTACGCAACTTAAATCATTCTTGTTTGTTTCTGCTATATTCGATAGCTGTAAAAGTCAGATGTAATAGCGTTAAGCATTATTAGCATAAAGATACTAGTCTATAGATAAGATGCGTGAGAAAAAACGCATGCTTCTTTTCGATTTTTTTTGGTCATCATAGAATTGCTTAACAGCTAATATCGATATATCGTGGATTTAAGTGTCTTTCGGGGTATTTAATATCGAGACTTTTTTTCAATTTTTTTTTATTGGATAATACGTTCCAGCTCATGTCAGCTTTTTATATAATGAACTGATGAGCTACTCACCCGACTGTTAATGATTGAAAGAAAAATGAAGCTTAGTTGACCTTAATCTCTGCACCTTTTAAAAGTTAAAATACTATGGCAAGTACTGAAAACATGATGAAATCGCTCTTTTCTATCTATGTGGAATTTAATTTGGGACTGTCTACTGTCGCTCTACTGGCTTAGGGAAGGAGGCTTGACTTATTGTTTTAAAACGAATTAATATTGATGATAAATCATCATCAGATGTTTATTTAGAATGTGGCTCGCATATATTTATTTGAAAGGGTGGAGCTGAAATGAATGAGTGAAATGAGGCAGACATTCTCAACAGAATGGATTAATGTACTTCTTTACAAATGCTCCATACGACGACGTGTGGCTACGAAACTGTAGAAAGTAACCCCATAGATTTGTTTAATTTAGTCTGTTATCCGGATAAATGCCAGTTGTTTCTGCGCTTTCATCTGCTTTGCCGTCTAGGTAATTCGCTGTCTCCCATTTCAGACATAAGTTTTGCAGCTACAGAATGTGAATTATTTTTCTCCCTGCAATCGGCATTCAACGATAAAAATAAAGCGCTTACGCTGTGTTGTTATAACTATGCATGTACCTCAGTTTGGCGATGCACATTCGCGGTAAGGTTTTGGGACTGTTGCCAGTTCATATACTGGAATGTCGTTTCTAAGATTTTTCAACCTTAACTAGAGTGAATGTTTTTCAAGCTGGTGGATGATGGTTTCTAGCTGCGCTCTGTTGACGGAATATTCGTAAATGATACATTTTATAAATTACGAATTTAGCCGCTGTACCATTGCACGATTCCTTGTTATTTTTTATTCTGACGAGACAGTGAAACGCTAGAAGTGAATAAAATGAACACCAACCATTTTTGCATTGCTGATAAATGGTATTATTTGCGTGTTTATAGACATGTATACATGGTTGTTTATTTTCTTGTTTCAGTGATGACATTCTCCATCAGGTGGTTATAAAATATCCTAATGCAGTAACCAGAACAGGTAGGGCTATCATTTTAACACTTACTGTATAAGCGCGTTGTTCATAATTGTTTTGTTAATTTATCAAACTGTTTAAATAATTTAGTGCTATAGTGCGAAAGATAACTTATGCTATGTTTTATCACATGTGTGCACTGTACATGTAGGTTGTGCTTAAAATAAACACATTTTTATGATCAATATCTAGCTTACCGTATCTTAAAACGTTGATTCATTAATGAAATCAACTCACATTGCAAGCGTAATGTTGTTTTAAGCCTAATAAAATGTAGCGATGCAGTCTCATCGAATGTTAAACCATAGTGAAAGCAAAGTGTCTAAATTCCAAACATTTCAATGCTATCTTGGTGTATTATCTTCATGGTACTCTTTGATTATTCTAGATTCTCAATATATAAATGTAGATGTAAACATACAGATAATATTCATTCTTAATATTATACAAGGATCTAAGCGCGCGTAGTATAGAAAATCAAGCGTCGTTCCCTTCGAGATATTAAACTATCGATTTTTGTCAAATTTAAATCGATTATCCTAATATATTTGATGGAACAAGGCGGAAAGCTTAATGTCCCGTAATATTAAAAAACTTTCTATGTAGTGTAGGCAAATCCAGAGTTAAGATTCTGAATACATATGTATCTAGAGCACTCCAGAAAACGAATTTGCATTGTACATATTGATTTTCTGAGGTTTGAAACCCTTAAGTACACTAACATCAGATTTATTTAATTACAAGAAAACAGTCATGCATGACTAATGTTCGCCGCATTGTTTACTTTAAAATAATGATGGTCTGCTCCTTAGATTAAACTAGGAAATTAGAAATCACATGGGCGTGCTGATGCGTGTTGTTGTGTAAATTTTCATGTGATGTATCTATGTGTGGTTTTAAAACGTCTATTCTATTGTACATTTTCAAATTCATGACCTAATGTAATGAAGGTAGAAACAATATCAATCGATACGTTTTGTCTGCTTTTTAATTACGATAGGGTTTCACAATTTTTTTCATCATTGTAGGGGTGAAATCCATCTACCCAATTCATTTGGCTTTTACTACCTTGTCAGGGTGGTCACCAACATCTCTGCTAAATTGAATTTTTGGAAGCTTAAGGTTTATAAGAGAATTCCAACATCTACTGGCCTGCAAAAGTTATTACCAATAATATGAATCCGAATGAGCTCAGAATTCCATAAGTGACGAATAATAACTAGCCACTACCCAATTACGTGAAATGGATTTCCTCCACAAAACTAATATTTCACAACTAACGTCAACGTTTTTCTCAACTATACATTTGGCAGAAACGTTAACTAAGTTGTCATGAAAAGTTATATTTTTGTGGGATTTAAATTCTAGTTCTGGCATTGAGCTAATCGATTTCCCAATGTGTAGTCAATTAAGGAACGTTAAATACGTTGGGATACATTTGCGCCACGATAAAATTGGCGTCCAAATCATGGCATCCATTGGCCATGCTGCGATGATGAGATTTTGAAATGATTAGATGAATTGAATTTACCTTTTCTGGGTATCTACTGATATAGCCTGCAATGTTTTATGGTCAATAATGAGCTACAGTATCTTAAAACGTGGACGCGTGCATGAAATAAGTTGTTAACGTATACATGTATCAACCAGATTCTTGTTTAGAAATTTAAAAACGTAACGCGACTGATTTTCTATATTTAGGTGATATAGAAATCTCCCTGGTTTTTATGAAATTAACTTAAATCGAAAAATGCAAAATACGACTTAAATATTAAAGACGTGTTTTTGATTTAGTTTCTTGTTTTGCATGTACTGCTGCCCCTGAAGTACGTTTCTCGGGTATGATTGTCGTGCTGTAAGTGATTGCCCACCTTTCATGGGGTGAAGGGGGAGATGTTCTCCATTTTGCTTTTGACGTAAAAATTGCAAACAGCTTATCTTAGATCTCAGTTACAACAGACTCATTAGGTCAGGTAGCTCACATTACTAAATCACATTTCACTTGAAACGGCCGAAGACTGTGATGCATCATTCAATGGCCACCATTTGAATCCACAAGGATCCCACTGATGAAATTGGAGAACAGGAAAAAGCGAATGTTTATATTTTTGCTCGATCAAAATCAGTGAAATGCTTACCAGTCCCGCGTATTTGCATGCGAAGGTCGGGCAGTCGTTGCCGTCTGCATTATTCATGCTGGCGAAGATGAGACAAACGTAAAAAACAAGCTTCGTTACTCCTCATCATTGATTTACGTCGGCCCCCACAGCAAACACCCCGATGGAATTGGCGCCTCGCCACCTTAGCCGCCGTCGGGAGCTGACTTTTACATTTGTGAAAATTGGACGAGAAAGTGACGATATTGTAGCCGGTGGAGGGAGGAGCGGGTGAGATTGATGCGGCGATAAGGAAAACAAAATGTCGAGCTGGCGAACGCGCCATTTCTCAATAATTCATCGATGCTTTCGATTCAATTTTAATGGTAAGCGACGGCGCTAAATTTCCATGACAACATCCATCGTCATCGTTTTTTTAACTGGCTGCTCCCAGCGCGGGGCATCAATATTTCAAGATATTCTAAAGGTTATGGCTGCAATTATTACCGAGAGTTAAGTCAACTGTAAATGTTTAATCGGGACGGCAAATATGCTTTACGGCATTGCGCGTTACCAGCAAACGGGGATCCAGAAGGGCTAAAATTCAACGTGGGAACCTTTCCTCTTAAATAATGAATGCAGTGCCTCCTTAAACTCAGAGTTATCCCTTTCACTCCCCCTTTCCCACACCCCCGTGGCCTTCTAATGAGACGCTTTAGTTTATTGCAGCAGCAATGAATCTCGTGGAACCCGCTGATGCGCAAACGTTTGGCTTATCAATAATAAATAAGCATTGTCCAAATTTAGTTTCGAAGTCTTTAAATTTCGTTCGGTTTTTGTCTCCATGCTGCCCCTGTACTTTCGGACTTGGCAAGCAGTCAACGCTCAAAAATAACCCTCCGCCTCGCATGACGCAGAGCCAGGCCAACACTTAACTACCGTACTGCAACTAATAATTAATTCAATTATTCGCAGCTGCCTAACCAATAAAATAAATATGCTGCTGAAAGATAATGCCGTCTGCGTTGGCCTACTTAAATAATGCACGCGGAACCATTTCGGCTTATCACGCTTTTGAC
Organism: Rossiulus vilnensis; assembly: GCA_034700785.1. Classification (NCBI taxonomy): domain Eukaryota; kingdom Metazoa; phylum Arthropoda; class Diplopoda; order Julida; family Julidae; genus Rossiulus; species Rossiulus vilnensis. The sequence goes on along the minus strand of JAQIXS010000852.1, from coordinate 13,472 downwards.
CGCAGACGCGCGCTGGAAATGTCAGCCGCTGTTTTAAGTGGATACCAAATGGGCCTAAAATAACAAGTAGCCCTCGGTTTTAACTTAATAAATTCTGGTTGTGGAGAACTGCGAGAGGTGTTTTATAACGTGCGCCCCATTGAACGTTAACAGCGCACAGACGGGGGCGGATTCCGAAAACAAAATTCTATATTACCTGTTGCAAATGCATGTAGCTAACATTGTATGTTGGATGTACAAAAGGGACTTCCTTTTAAGACAGGCAATGAAACTCACTGTGTAGTCGATCTCAAAATGCTGATCTCCGCCCCCCCCCCTTCCATTTTCCTTAAATTCAAATATGAAGTACCGGTTTTTATATATTTGGCTTCAATTGATCAAACACAATTTATATTCAAAGGCAAGCGCTTTTCATTGGCATGTAGCTTATAATTGATTGATGGGGAAAGTCGGGGGATTTTAATTGCTAAAGCTGTGGAAACCCTGCACTCAGAATGTGGTTATTACATGTACTAAAATCAAAGTAATAAGACCAAGGACTACAGTTAACGTGAGTAAACCTAACAGTAGGACAGGATTTGTTAATTTGTTGAATAGGAAACCTTATCGATTAATTAGCCACCGATCGATTACACGCATAACGTCTACGGTGTAATTTTCTTGAACATAGAACATAGGACTCGATTAGACTTCCAGTCAACACCAGTTATGTCTTAAATTGATAAAGAACCAGGAAGCACTTTTTTTCATGTCACATAAATTGCCGCTTCAGTATTGATGGATTAATTAAATGTCTGCATAGTGATTTATGGACGAACATTCTTTCCTTTTCCTGTGTTGTTTTCCTGAATTCCAGGAAATCTGAATCTGTAAGAGTTAGGTTTACTATACAATTTTTGTCTCCTGGGTCTTTCTAATGAAATTGTGTGGTAAAACGTTATTCAATGAGATATCCTCTTATTAGTATTGAGCTGGGAGGGAATAAAGAAACTCGTTCTTAATTCACAGCTTACATACATTTTTAGTTTTGCATATTTGGTCAGAAAAAAATTGATAAAGCTTTGAATTCGTCATTGTGTGGACGTATTGTTTATACAGATCTAATTGTCATTCCAAACGTCCCATTAGAAGTGAACCAGTTCTCACTTAATTATGGTGGACCTTCAAACCTTGCATGATACTTATCATTAGGTATAATCCCCAAAGGCGTTTTGATTATTATCTTATACATTCTAAGTTTGGCCATTTTTTTGGTCCGCACAATTAATTGTTTAATGTGTAAAAATAAAGAAGGGCATCAAGTAGGCCTACTGGTTCTAAATTTCTCTTTGAATAAACATTTTTTTTCGCTAGTAACTTTTCGCTGCCACTTGCAATTACAAGTTATAAGAACAACAATAGCTGCCCGTGGTGCGCGTTCCAATTCAAAAAATAGCTGTTACGATGGGATTTGTCTTTCAAGTAGTACATCTTTTTTCTGTATGTGCACATTGGTAAAAGTGGTTTGGAACATACAAACAAACACTTAAAACGTTGAAAGATTTCTTCATTCATTTCCGTGTTGGTAGAGGGCTTTTCTGCTGTTTGTGTTCGGATGTTTTCCGAATAAGGGAAGACGAAATGCTGACGGGCAACTTCTGGTCATTTCTTCTTTTTACTGAAACCTACTCGGCTAGGAAATCAGAAAATTCCATACGCCTAACAGATGCTGATGACTAAATTCGTGTTCATGTTATGAAATAAGACGCATAATGTTCGTTATTGTTTTAGAACAGTGCTATACCATCAAAGATAAGTGAAATCATAATCCGTTACGATTGCATTCCAAGAGGCCATGATGATATATTCCATAAATTGCTCAAAGGATTATTACATGTACAATATGTGCGCATGCATCATTATTATCCAAATTTGATATCTGTTGAGCAACTACCACGAATTTCTTTAGAAAGCAGCGTTGTTTTTGCTATAAGTGTTGTTTATGATAGCTAAATCGGATGTTGGGAGGCTAAATGTATGACTCACTTTCTATATACATGTACATGTAATGTACCTGAAGCATAAATTAATAAAATGGTTGTTAGGCGAAGTTGAAGCCGACATCACGTGACCTGTAACTTTAATTCTCCGTGTTAAAAAAATGCCTGAGGCAAATGTTTGGATGGTTAACAGAAATCACGTGATACCGCCCTTACATAAGCAGCAGAAGGTCCATTAGGGGAAAAAAGGCATAACTCTTCAGTATATGATAATACGTCCTGGCTGGAACCGATGCCGCATACATCATCATTTGCATTAGTGCTGTGTATTTCGAATATTCGAACATTCGCTTGTTCGAAACCCAAAATAAATTTTGAGTTCTAATATTCGAACATTCAAACATTTTGAAATTTTTATATTCGAATAGTATTCGAAAAATTTTGCTTGCTATTCGAATATTCGAACAAAATTCGAACATTATTCGAAAATAATGTAAGCGATTTTTGAGATAGTGCGCATGCGTATTAGTGTTCACGTTTGTTTACGTTTCGAAAACTTAACGTTTCGAAAAAAGGTTACTGTCTTCTCTTTCTTTATTTTTAATAATTAAACTTGGATATTTTTTGTAGAATAATTATCTGCTAATATCTACTAATTAATCTAATTTTAATTTCAAAATTTAATTTTGGAATATTTTTCGAATATGTTCGAAAATTTTCAAAGATATTCGAATATGTTCGAAAAGGTAAACAAATTTTTGCCATATTCGAATATTCGAAATTTATCCAAAATCCCAGTTCGAGTATTCGAATATTCGATAATTGATATTCGAAATACACAGCACTAATTTTGAAGGGAGCTAAAGAAAAATTCAACTACATGTAAATTTGCTCATTCTGATGACATAAGCGGACCTCACACGTTCATCACTAATGTCATTACCCGAGTGACATTACTAAGGACCGTGTAAGGTTAGCTGAAATTGAATGTTTCGCTAGTAATGATGGTGCAAGGTCCGATATAAACTTTAGATTGGAAAACGATTATCGCATCACGTCTTAATGAATCATGATTACTAAATACATAATTACGTTTGGTTGCAGCTACTAAACGAGACGCACTTTGAATAGTTTCCCACCGCTCACATTTGTAAATAGGATTTTTATTATCGATAGATGTCCATAGAATACCCACAGTTTGGTAATCACGAAGCGAATTAAAACACGGAAAATAAAAATTTGGTACTCTACAAAAGCAATAATTCGATAGGCAGATAATTACCGTAAACTCTGGATTCATTGCATAGGTGGGGGGGAGGTGGGAGTGCTGTGGAACATGCTGCAACACAATAATATTCACTTGGATGAATTCCGATATCGACAAATGTTATTAAAATCTACCGTTATTCTACGATTCGTAAGCTATCATTAATATTATACACACATTTGTAGTATTTAGAGAATAAATTAATTTCCAGTAAAATTTGTCAATCAAATCCTGCACGTAGCTGATATGGGGAATAGGCTATCGGAGAGCGGGATGGAAGCGCGGACACGTTTACTTGACAACACCACAACCGTAATTAATAGAATTAGCTAATGAACGGAAAACGGTCGTTTAATTAAAACAGTGCCATCCTTGATTAAATGGCAGCTCGGCTAGCCTGCTTCCGGGTAGAAAAACTGCGGCGAGTCGCTTCCTCGCTGAGCAAACTTCAAAATATGCGTCCAAAAATCTCCGCTGTCCTACTACATCGCGGAGCGTATAAATGCCTACCTAAACTAAAAGATACTTGGCAGACGTTTGAATATCACATCCAAAATAGCGCTATAAAAATTTTCCCTTTTAAAAAGTCTGATATTACTGAAATACAAGGCCACATTACTCTCCGCAGGATTTAGAAACTACGGTGGTGGGGGCATCGGTCTTTGAGCTCCGAGCTCCTACGAGGCTTGCGCGACGCCCTGCTTCGGACATTTCCAAAAACCAGAATCGTTACTCGATATCGCAAGCCGGGGTGAGGATTCACCGGCATCGTGCAGAATTCGATCGGAAGCCACTGTCCTGTCCTCTAATGTCTTTCAACGACTTCCGGAGGCACCATCACAACCTTGTGCGATTGCTGGGCACTGAATTTTAGCCATGCTAGCTTAGTCAAGAGAAATTGGTTATGAGGAAGTCTTGGAAGACCATTAAAAGCTTTCCGCGATGGCCTCGCGGAGCAGCAGCGCCCGGTTCTGCACCAGATTGCGCCAGTGCCAGAACACCAAATAAAAACAGACACTTGATCCGATCGAACGAAAGGCGGTTGGATCCCCAGGTCCATTTGCATTTGTCAGACACATCAGAATGCCAGCAGTTTGTGTCTTCGTACGTTCTGGGAGCGCCGGTTCAACTCGGCATCAACTGGTGGGAGTGAGCAGGAACTCCCTCGCACCCCAGCCTTTGTCGGCGACAGCCCCGTTCTAGCCCCGATGCAAAGTAAAGCTATTCTCGCCTCGAATTATGACTAATATCAAAATTGCAGCCAAAGTGGTTAGGTGTGGTTTCGGATCCCTCGCCTAATATCGGATTCGGGGGGCAAAAGGAAAGGGGGGCTGACTACCCTGAACTGAACACGAATGACATGAAATGAACAATGAACTTCGTGCATGCACAGTAAGCGGTGCGAGTAACTGCGAAAGATCGAGTTTAGCTAGTCGCAGCCGGCGAAAAAGCTGCGAGCGCATCGTCTCCTCAGAGCGTGAAAATAACAATCCAAAAAGTTTAAATTTTCTTTTTTCCCCAAAAATTTTCGTTTTGCCGGGGCATCGCCTTGCGCGGAAAGGGGGGAAGAAGGAAGAGAGAAAATAAGGCATGTGTTGTGTTAAGAGCAGCGACAACAGCAAAACCGGAAATTCAAGACTAGGCACCAACACTCGCGCTGGCAGGGACACGGAGCCCCCGTGTTTTCGGTTGTACTGTACACGTGCAATTTCACGGGCGCAAGAATCGCACAGAGGCCCAATTTGGAGCGGTTATCCAAAAGGAAAACGGGAGAGAAATCCGAGAGCAGAGCTGAAGGGGGGTTGCGGGGTCGGGGGTGGAGTGGAGGGAAGATCGCGGGTTTCAGAGTGCGGATTTTCCGTCCCGTTTTGCTTTCCTGATGAATGTGATGAGAGTGACAAAACGAGAGTGCGAATTTCATGTTTTCAAAGGAAAAGTCGACAAATAGAAACGCTTAGAGATCACTCTCTCCGTAGAGTGCGGTCGAAAACGACATGTAGTCCAAGGCCCCGGGTGTGGCGTTGGGTCCCTTGAACGGCGCCATACGCTGGATGCAATACTCCGCTTGATCGGGCGGCAATTCCCGGCGCAGTTCTTCAGCAGTGATGTATGGCTAGAGTACGAATGCAGGAAGTGATTTTGATTATTGTTCGTAAAGATACAGTGAAGATTACAGATTTAGAACAGTTAGAAAGATGCAGTTGTGACTGATTTTTGAGGTACTATCGCACCATTCGTCTGGAAGTAATGTGGAAACCACGAAAACCGCAATAACCACAATTAGGATAGCCGACCGGGGATTCGAACCCTGGTCTCCCGAATGTAAGGCGGATGTGCTTTCCACTAAGCCACCTTGCTTCCAACACACTTCAATGTGCATTTGAAGGATGGTGGTTATTATAGTCAAGTAAAACATGAGTAAAACAGACGTCTTACCTTATCCCCTGCAAGAATACGGAAAGAGTCAATGACTTGTTCTGCCGTATCGGTGTCCGTGCTTTCTCTCGTCATAAAATCTAAGAAGGCATCAAAGTGCACGTAGCCAGTGTTGTTGGCATCGACGATTGTCATAATGCGCTGGAAGTCGGTGTCACCCTACACAATGTTTGGAGAAAAGAATTTCACTCTGGGAATCCAAAATTTGGCAGCAGCTCGATTGAAGACGTGTGTTGCTGTTTTAAGAGTTGCATTACCTGTCTATCTTTGCTGATGCTGTATCCCAAGCTAACCAGGCACGATTTGAATTCCTCGGGTGCCAGTCTTCCGGTGTGGTTCTTGTCAAAATGGTTGAAGGACATGCGGAACTCATTCAGCTGCTCCTGGGTGATGCCCTTGGAGTCCCGGGTCAAGATCTGGTTTTCAACCTCATTGATATTACGGTTGATGGAGGTGAGAAGCTGCTCCCAGCCCACTCTCAAGGTCTCCATTGTGTACTGAGTGTATCTGCACGAAAAGATATCGATAAGTCGGAGCAGTCCTTGCAAAAATAGCTACAAGAGGGGATAAGACACCCACCTATTTTCAAAGATCATGGCTTCTTGAATCTCTTGATGCACACGCTCCAATTCATCCAAGTGGGGTCGATAAGTGATGACTTGCTGTTCGAGGTTCTTTAACTTGGTCAGTTGATCCTCTAGGTTTCCTTGAATGCCCATGCCGATGGCAGTCACTTGGTCCATTTGGCGCTCCAACCATGGGCCAACAATGTTCGCCTTTTCGGCAAAGTGGCGGCGCAGCCTCTCGTTATCTTAGCGGGGCGTTAAGCAAACGAACGGTAAGATCACATGTCCTTTCTCGAAAAATGACTCTCACAATTTCAAAATTTTCCCGTTTTTGAAAGGATACTCTGTTGGCGCATAAGTTCTTGCTGCAGAACTTGATCGCGTTTAGGCACCAGTGCACGGACTTCGGTCCATTTTGAAGATAATTCCTGTAAATCACGACAAGCGATATTATTAATGTAAATTGTGACAATCTTGACTAGTAAATTAATTTGATCACATTGCTCTTCAACAATTTCATGAGGTGCTAGTACAGCCACCCTAATAGCAATAAAACTTTTGAAAAACTAATTCCTTAATGTTTTCTTTAAGCAAAATCCATAGGGATAATTATTCATACAATAAAAAATAATCATGCTGTTCAATCCTTGGATAAATGATAAACTATAAATGGTTTCCACGCCTTTTCATCACATGACCTTTTTACAGCGGACAAAATATCACAAGTCGTACCAAAAGCCAACAAAAAAAACTTTGCAAAAAATACTTCCATAAACAACCGCAACCTAACCTAAACTAACCGATTCATGCGTAATCTTGGTATTTTCTAACATTTTTTGCGATGTTAGAGACCGTGATCATGTTATTTGCGATGATCAGACGTGATATCATGTAAACGATGATACTTACAGTGGACGTCAGTGTAGTGTATGGGTTCTCGATGCCACCAGGAATCTGGTGCTTTTGAGCAATTGTTTGAACCTCATGAACTAATGATATGATGGACTTGTATTCTCTATCAGCTTCACCCAGAGTCTGCTTGAATTGCTCATGGGCATCAATGAGACCCTAGAGATGGAAGAAGATATTGTTAAGTAATTACAGGGTGGATGCATTAAACGGAAACCGCTGCACGCCAAGACCAATCTCACCTGGATTTCATCCATGGTATGAACAATAAACATATCGACCAAATCCTCACGTGCACCGTCAAGCCAGTTATTGAAAGGCTAAAAGAAACGTAACAATGCAACACAATTGTCATATTGTTATACAAGCTGCAAAACCTTAATTCAAGTAACACACTTACTGCTGCTCTCTTGGCAAACTCCAGATGCAGAGTGTCAATCTTTTCGAGTAACCTCTCAGCCTCCTAAAAGAACATATAGATTTCCCCAGTTTAATTTTCGTTTCGCATTAAATTAATAAAATCTGTGCAAGGATGCCCAATAATGAAACTTACATCGAGAGCGCTTCGTCTTTTCTGCGTAAGAGTTCCAAGGCGATCCCACTGATCACATATTCTTTGGCAGCGGGTGTTAATAGTCAAGATATCGTGATACTCTAAAACGCTGAAACCCGAGATACAAACATTGAACAGAATTATACTTTCTGATCAAACCATGAAATTAAGGTTTAAAGTAACCATATGGCTTACTTAAATTCTAATCACATGTGGCAAGAATGTTCTCAAGAAAGTTAGAGACAATTCAATAAATAAGTTAACCTTACTTTAATTCTTGAGCAATTGCTGCAATCTGCTCGACCCTATCTTGATGAGCCGCAAGATCGCTTTCAAAGGCCTCGTGTTTTTTCTTTAGAGCCTTCAAATGTAAAATTAAACACAAGTAAAGTCGATGGGGAAAGCGACCTACCACCCTTGCATTGCAAACTGATCAAAGTCATCACCGTAAATCAGAATCCCCAAATTTACCTTAACTTCGTTCAATTTACAATTTCTGAAATCTTGACTTTGCAGCATTTCTTCCTTTCCACGGGTCCATTCTTCGTGAATGTCGGCTTTGTGCTTGAACTTCTGGGCCAAATGATCCAAACGTTCCAAGCGCATCATTTCTGACAGAAGCCACTCTTCAAAGCCCTTTTCAGCCAATTCCAGGCCCTTCCATGCATTGGCAATATCCTGTCAAGGAAATAATATAATTAGACATCAGTATATAATGCAACTATATCAAAAACAAATCAATTGCATTATTATATTCACGGCTTTCCCCCATTTATTTTTACTTATTTCGTAAAACTGGGTATTTCTGAATTCACTTGATTAGCATTTGATTTGGTTGTGGTTAATCATGACACCTTCAGCTTTGGATAATCTACTATCTTTACTTTCATAACTCCCTTTCAAAACTTAAATACCGTTTACTAGCAAACATTAAATTTAACACAGCGACACGTAAACTGTAAAATTACGCACTGGAAATGAAAGTTAAAGTTTCATAGAACTCATTTAATAAACAATGAGGCCTAAACGGAAGAGGTACAGTATATGAAGACATATTTTTCAAAATAAATATAGTCGACTTACCGATACCATTTTACCTTCAGTTGGCATATAAGCAGGACGATTACTTAAACGTAATTTTGTTTGCAACGTATTGAAATTGGTTTCTAATTTAGCCTTTTGCTCAACACGGGGTGGCTTATGCTTGCGGCGGTATGTGCGAAACTCTTCCAGTTTCTTCTGCACAGCAGACAAGGAGTTGTCAACGGTTCGGTTTTCGAGCCATGGAGTCGTCCTCCGGATCCAATCCAACAGCTACAAAAATTACCAAAATTTCATGAACATGGCCCGGTGTTCCAAATTACTGGTTTAACTTTAAGAAGTTCATCGGAAAATTGCGATTTCTCAATATCAATAACGACATTTACATAAAATTATTGACATCCCTCTAAACAATCATTGTTATAACTGCAGCAATATTCATTTGGCAGAAAAATACCTCCAAAATAAGTACTATATTTCACTTACATCGCTGGCAAGTCTTTCATATTCCTCCATTAGCCTCTCATTTTCCTGGTTGACCTTCAAGACCTTGCAGATGCGATTGGCAGCAGTTTCCGCCTAAAACCAAAAACACGACAAATTTTAAGATTTTACATTACCAAATCATTGCAGCCTCCATAAATTTATAAAGCAGAATATAGCCATGCTGTTAACAGACAATCATATGCTCAAATAAAAATTTCAGATCTAGTAAAAATGCATGCATTTCAAAAATTAGCATTTTCTAATCCAGGCATTGGAATGGCAAAATGGGAGAGTCACATAATTACCTTTTGGGCACCGGCAAAACAGTGATAATATGAGGAAACGTACGTCATGACTGCACGTTCATCAGGCATGGCTGTGTTACACATGTCTGCAAAAAAGTGTTAGAGGGAAATACTAATATCACATCTACAACACGTGCACACGTACATCCTCGAGGCAATATTATAACAATGCAACATTCCCAAATTTGTGTTACCGATCAAACTGGGGTGAATTTCTCCTTTACTCCTCAACATTATTACAAATTGTTGGAATTTCGAAATCTACTTGCGGTCCAATTTTTTGTTTGTCATAAAAACAGCGTTTCTCGAAATGTTGGTCAAAAAACCCAAGGAATGTCTTGCATATTTTGGTTCAAGCAGTGGAAGTTGTTGTTAGTTAAAAACAATCATGGTTACAGATATTAATCAAAACTAGTTTGCATGGCTACACTTTACTGAAGAGCAGCACATGCAATGACCATGATGCAGAGGCACACGTCACTCAGCAGGCTTTTTTACCTGATGAGCCCCCTGGAAGGCATGGTAATAACAAGAAACGTAGGTCATTACAGCACGCTCATCGGGCTTTGCAGTATTGATGAAATCTGCAAGAAAGTTTCGTTGCATTTCTCAAAAACGTTCTCCATCACTCAAAAAAATATTTTAAAAAAATTGGTAACAAAAAAAATCAACATCTAAAAAAACCAAAAAAAAGTCTTGAGAATGTCTAACTATCCAATAACCCCATTGTAGAACTAATCACAGTAGGTACTTCCGACCAAAGCTTGAGATCCTACCTTCGGGATCCAACATGCGGGGTATGTCCAAGTATTTTTCGGCAACGTCAAAAGCGGTGTTAAGATTTTCAAGAGGATTATCTTTGGAAAGTTTGGAGTAGTCGAGCAGGTCTGGACGATGGCGATGGATAAGAGCACAGAAGGCCAACCCATCCTTGAAACTAAGGAAATAAAATACATTTTTGTGAAAATACTGAGGATTGAAGCTATTAGAAATGTTAACTGGTTCCTCAAACTTCAATAAGACATTTAAAATAGCATGAGATTTAAGTTGGCAACCATACACAATTTTTTTCTGCTTAATTTTTTACTCATGCAGTCTCTAGGCTGCATTTATTTTTCTCCGAAAAACAACTTCTGAAGCCCTGATTAGATTAACTTTTCGGATTAATTTATTTGTATAATATGTTCACTTTCAGTGACAATTTGTAGATAAAGTTTATTTAAAATAGTCAAGGACATACCTCAGGTGGAAGTTCTGTACATTCACATTCTTATAAGGAGCGGTCTTTCTCTGGCACCACAGCAGAAGCCCTTCCTTAGCCGTCATTTCTGTGAAGAAATTGAAACAACAGTACAATGTAAATGAGCTATGATTGTCAAACAATTTCCAATAAAAGTGCAATTCTGTAATTCTGAAAACGTACCTTCAACAGAGATATCTTGAATGGCGAATCTCAAGATAATCGTCCAAATCATACCTAGGGTCATCTTGGCGTTGCCGTCGACAATTTCTACAAAAGTGAAATGTCATTATTTGCTAGTGCCTTTCTTGTTGAAACGCCCAGTGCATCTAACTATAGATGCACTAGATTCAATTCGAAACCGCTGATTTTAGATAGCCGATTTTCAAAATTATGACTTTATATAGGATTATAACTAACCAACCAGACATGCTTTAATGGCATGCTCAACTTTCTGAAACTTTTACACAAGTTTCTCATCCAGCCTCGCACACTTTGATCACTACCCAAAAGAACAGCATCTTATAGGCAATTTATATATTTTTCCAATTTTGTTTAGCTTCTTTAAAACTACGCAACGACATTAGTTTGATATTGAATAAAATTTAAATTTATACATTTTTAGCCAACAACTCGAGTGATTTTCCAATTTATTTGAATGAGATTTGAAACGGATTTTTTGTAATGCATGCAAAAATTATGCTTCGTTAGACAGCATTTCGCTTTACAGCCAACTTTCCAGGAGCCTATATGAGTGTATTGCACTCCATTTTGTACTTAGTAGCCCTATTTCACGCATTCCCCATTGGTTGTCTTTTATTTATAAATCATCCCAGCACAGCATGGGCACATCAGTGGGCACTTAGTTACCTTCAGCGCCAATAGAGACCAGTTTGACCCCTTTACTGGCGATGAAGTCGAGGGCCTTATTCACGTTGGCAATCTTGTGGAAGCGCATCTTGCCACGGTCGGGCTTCGGGAGGGTCTCACCGGAAATCACTTCCAGCAGCAGCATCAACTTAAGGCCGTTTCGGAAGTCCTCTTCGATGTTGTCGATTTGCGTGCCGGCTTTGCGCAGGTGAGAGTTGCACCAGGCAGTAAACGTCTACAAGAAGAAGATAAAAAAAACGACAGATAAGTAAGTGGTCATCATCAAACACCATTACTGTCAACGTAAGGTGCGATAACGTCCATTGATTGAGCAAGATCAGCAATGGTCATCGTCCAGCGATTCCCAAAAGCGCGTTGACCCACTGGCAAAATTACATTTCCGTAAACAGCTTCCACGAATAAAAAAACATCAATTACAGGCCAGAGGTTTGAACGCCATCCCTTCAGGTGCTCTAATTATCAGAACGTTGCTCGCCACTTCCAAGAGCGGGTCAACTGTCCAGTTCGCCATCGGTCAAGGGTATCTCAGGTAGTTCGAATGAATATAATTATGTCTTCCCACGTCAGTCTGATACCGTTAAAAGTTACGCATTAGACTTCGAGAAGCGTGGGTACAGCTACGTTACAATTTGCTTCAAACACATTATAATTGTTAAATTTTTTTTCCATGTGTAGAATCGGTTTTTCCCTAGGGTATTATTGCCAATTTAAAAATCAGGGTTCGGGCTAAAATTTACAAATTCAATTCCCTGACTTTCCCTGACCAACCCAAGTAAATTCCCCTGACTTGACGAAAATAAATGTTGTAGCCTGAACATCAAACAGAACATAGGCTAGCAAACTATCAAGTTTTGGTAGCTCTAGTGACTTCTGGGCAAACCCTTTTTTCAGTAAAAAAAATATTAATACTGTATCTATAAACAATTCCTTAGTATTAGAATACCTTCCTAAGAAAGTGTCACACTATACTGCAAATTCATAAGGAATTTTCCTGAAGTTCCCTGACTGAGATGCGTAATTGTTTGCATGGTGGACATCCTTTTGGTTCAGCCTGAAGAAATCCGGGGTATTTCTAAATATTTCTATTGTGAAACTAGTTTTACGCCACCCATGATTTTCCGGCAATAAATGAACGTCATTTGCAAACAGCCAAACCGATAACATCTTCGCGATACAAGATCCTCCCCAAAGAATAATGAGATAAATGTTTGCACCTTTGAAGCTACCGCATGCATTAGCCTAACAAATTTAGTTCAGGTTTGAACTGGGCAATGGGAACATCCAACAAGGTGGGTGTCATGCTTTTGGACGAAAATAGAGTTCCTAATCAATTGTTTACAACAATCACACCGAGCGCCATCTTCACGATGCCCATGTTGTAAGAAGTAGTGCTCCCACCCTAACACATATCGATACAATCGTGTTATGCAATATAACTAAACTAAAAGAGCTGCATTGAAAATCATCTACAAAAATAATATTAAAACCGTTTGGCCTCAAATTTGGTTCAATAAGCCAACACACCAAGATGCTCTTTAATAAGAACCTTTGGAATAAAAGGATGAATACTTAGCTTCTTTTACAATTTTTTATTTTTATAGAAGGCCAACTGAGCTACCTGGCAACCAATGATGGACTTTTTATGAGATACATTGGTGAATCATTAATTCAAAATTATGAATCATCAATGTATCTCATAAAAAGATCACCTGAACTGTTACTAAACACATGTCAAACTATTTTCAATTAATCACTGCAAGATTTATACCTGCCGCTATCATTATATCAATACATACAGC
>JAQIXS010000851.1:0-37722 GCA_034700785.1 Rossiulus vilnensis | reverse complement strand
GTAAAATGTACAAGTATATCTGAGAAAATTGAGGAAACACTAATGGAGTTTGAAAACTTCTGCCATTGCCCTTCTAGCCAATATCACTAAACATGATCCAAATTGTTACTGACATCAGTGACCTATCCATTTAGCCTGCAAACTTGAGTCTTTTGAAATGCATTTTTTTTGGGATAGTTTATACTTAGCTTGTAATGACTTATGAAGAAATTGCCATGATGGACATCTTTCCTGATCCAGAAGATTAGCAATGCTTATCTAATTTAGGTTTATGCCGTTTCTTTGCAGGTCCAGGCATCACCTTCTGAGGATGCAAATTGTACACAATTGGAAATCAATCCTGCAAATGATTTACCAGAGGGTCAAGAACCTGATTTCCCACATGCAGAATTGGCAAAATTGGATGAAATGATTAATAGGCCAAGATGGGTAGTGCCAGTGTTGCCAAAAGGCGAGCTAGAAGTGTTGTTAGATGCTTCTATAGATTTATGTAAACGAGGTAAGTTTGTAACATGACCTTTCTCACATGATTTATCTGGAAATGTTATGATATTTCAAACATTTCGTAATAAACAAACCTTGTATTCACTGCCATAAATGCAGCGAACAATGCTACATATTTAACATAATAGTACATTATTATTAGGGTTGAATACTGTTGCAAAGTATTGTGTAAGAAACAATTATGACAAAATTATATTTCAAGTATCTATACGATTTGTTAATTCTTTTAGGCTTAGATGTTCGTAGTGAAGCTTGTCAGCGATTCTTTCGTGATGGTTTGACACTGTCGTTTACAAAGATATTAACTGACGAAGCAGTCAGTGGTTGGAAATTTGAAATACACGTGAGTTAATGTTGTTGGACACTCTAGGTGATCAATAGATTTGTACAACTCGTGATTAATGATTTTTTAATGTTTTTATTTTTGTTAGCGATGCATTATGAAGAATTGTGAAAGGCTAATAGAATTGTGTGTTACAAAGCTTAGTCAAGATTGGTTCCCATTGTTAGACTTATTATCAATGATTCTTAATCCAAATAATAAGTGAGTGAAGATTTCTCAAATGCTTTCTTCATCCATTTGCATATGAATTTGTGAAAATCATTTTGCTGGTTTGCCACGCTATTTTCAGTCATGCTTTTGTGATCATTTTATAGATTTCATACTTACAATGGAACAAGGCCTTCTGAGACTGTGCCTTTAGGATCACAGGTTATTTTCTTTAGCATTTTCTGAGAAGATTTAATCTATGTTCAGTTTTTCAGTTTAATTACTGACTAACTTAAGAAATGTGTTGTTTTTGGTAGGATTTATTAACATCACATTGTTATATGTTTTAAAATTATACAACTTTTTTTAAAATTAGGTTCCAGAAGAAGAACTTTATGCCAAACCACCGGATGCTAGAACTCCTAAAGTAATTTGAATTCTGGTGTTGACGATATTAAAATGTTTTAATAGACCGGTTTTAAATTGTAAGCTACTGTTTATTTTTGCAGGGTTGGCTTGTAGATCTGATTAACAGATTTGGCCAATTAGGAGGCTTTCAAATCCTCTTAGAACGTTTCCAAAATGGCCCGAGCCTTACTGTTCCTGTTATTGCTGCTTTAATCAGGTAAATTGCCATCAACGACTAGTCCCTGAAATTTGATTTTTGATTAAAAATAATAACTAAAATTCAACTTAAATTTTGATTACATCTAGACCATTTGGATTGTGCTTTGAGCTGTTAACTATTCACACTATTGAAAAGACATTCATGCCAATAGTGGTTAGTAATAACTATTTAAAAAATTGAAAATTATGTTGGCTTCTGAAAATCTCTAATCCTTGCCTACTTTAATTACATTTCAGGAGGTTGTCCCAATGTTTCTGGACAGTTTGACAGACGAGGAGTTAAATAAGGAAGCCAAAAATGAAGCAAAGAATGATGCATTGTCTGCCATCATCAAGGCACTAAAATGCCTAGTTTCAAGAGTCCCAAACCACGATGATATTTCAAAAAGCCTGGAAATATTTAGATTAAAGATGATTTTAAGGTAAACGTATTTGTTCTGTATTAATTTGCTTGAAATAACAAAATTATTTCCATACATTCTAATTAGCCACAACTCAATTCTGGTGTTTTTAGGCTGCTACAGATCTCCCCTTTCAACGGGAAAATGAATGCTCTGAATGAAGTAAACAAGTTAATAGCAAGTGTATCATATTACTCTCACAGACATAGTAGTATTGAAGAGGAGGAATGGTTAACAGCAGAACGCATGGCGGTATGATAATTAAGTTTTGAGTTGTGCAATTTGGACTTCTAGAAATGCGACTAAAATGTGCTAAACTTCAGGAGGCTAGATTAATGGCGATGCACTGAATCATTTAAAAACATAATTTCTTGATGTTTTGCAGGAATGGATTAAAGAAAATAAAGTTCTGCAAATTGTTCTTCGAGATAATCTTCATCAACCTCAGGTGTTTTGAACATCTACTTTGTACATTATTTTCCCTGCATTTGCAACTTTTTGTTCACGTTCATATTTTTTCTTCAGTATGTGGAAAAATTGGAGAAAATAATCCGGTTTATCATCAAGGAGAAAGCGCTCACCTTGGAGGATCTCGATAGCATTTGGGCTGCACAGGCTGGCAAACACGAGGCGATAGTGAAAAACGTGCACGACTTGCTGGCTAAGTTGGCATGGGACTTCTCTCCTGAGCAGCTGGATCATTTGTTCGAGTGTTTCCAGGTAGCTAAAAATTTTGCACAGCCCTCATAACCTTCGCAGGAAAAAAGGGCATCTTATAATTGGCCAAAAAATTTTCGGTACCACTAACAGTCGAGCTGGGCAAATGCTAGTAAAAAACAGCGAGAAAAGCTGTTGGAGTTGATAAGGCGGCTAGCTGAAGACGATAAGGATGGCGTGATGGCACATAAGGTAGGCTTGTACTGGGCTCTGTTTTGAGGATTCTTAGCACCGTTGATGCTAAAGACAATGTTTTTTTTCCAGGTTTTAACATTACTGTGGAATTTGGCTCACAGCAATGACGTTCCAACGGAAATTATGGACCAAGCGCTAACCGCTCACGTCAAAATTCTCGACTACAGCTGTTCGCAGGTAATGCAGGGACAAGGTTTTGTAACGTGTGCAGTTTATTACTTCCTCAATTCACACACATGTGCGTTTGTGATAAGGACCGAGATTCGCAGAAAACCCAGTGGTTGGACAAATGCGTGGATGAGCTGAAGAACGACAAATGGGTTTTGCCGGCGTTGAAACAAATACGGGAAATATGCTGCCTCTATCAAGAGGTACTGTAATCTGAACTTTTCTTATGTGATGGTTTAGTGTATGTAGCAGAACATGGTCTGTTTTGAGTGATAATAAGACACTTGTGACTACAAGTTTGGATTTGAGTTCTTTGCTATTTTTATAGTTAGGACTTGTGGTTTTTTTCTGTGGTATAAAATAGCTGTTTTTCAATTGCAGGCACCTTCCAATTTTAATCACATCCAACGAGCCCCACATACTTTTTATCGCCACGAGGTTATCAATAGGCTACAGCAGCAACACTCCTTAGTGATTCTCGTGGCGGAGAATCTTACCACTTACATGAATAAAGCTAGAGGCATTGCAAAAGGTGCGTTGAGAACAGCGCTTAGAATCCATTTTTTGATTTTTTTCGGACTAACTGAAAAACGTGATTTTAGAAAATCCTGATTTGGATCCACAAGCAATATGGCCGTGTAGCCGATACAGCCACGTGCAGCAAGTATCGGAAAGATTATACTTTTTAAGATTCCTATTGAAAGATGGTCAACTGTGGCTCTGCGCTCCGCAAGCGAAACAAGTAATCTCTCTAGCTGCTGGACTCGCACATCCACCATATTCTGTTAAAGTGAGCAATGGTTGATATGGTGGCGCCGTTTTTTGGTTTTACAGATATGGCAGTGCTTGGCCGAAAATGCCGTTTTCGTTAATGATCGAGAGGCGTGTTTTAAATGGTTCTCAAAGGTAAATGTAATTGCATTTCGTACTTTACCTTTATTTTCTTTTGTGCTATTAAATATATTGATACTCGCGTGTAATACTCGGCATACTCTCATTCGATGCTTTTTTAATATTTATCCTGTAGTTGATGGGAGATGAGCCCGATCTCGATCCGGAAATTAATAAGGATTTCTTCGAAAATAACATTCTCCAATTAGATCCATGCCTGTTGACAGAAAACGGAATGAAGTAAGGCTGCATTGTTTAAAGATTGATCCCAGTTTTCCTTTATCACCACTTAAATTGCTGTCTTATCTTCGTGCTACGCAGGTGCTTTGATCGGTTTTTTAAGGCAGTGAATTCCAAGGAAGGGAAATTATTGCCCAAGCGGAGAGCGTATTTAATGGATGACGAGGAACTTGTTGGACAAGATTACATATGGCGGGTAAGCTAGAAAATTGTTGTTTTGCAGTTTATTCTACAAACATTTTTGATAGTCAGGAAAAGTTTCCAAAAGCCTGAAAAAGTCAGGGAAATTGAGAATTTGTTATCGGTGGGAACCCAGAATAGGAACATGTATTTGAAAGAACACTTTCTGTTTTAGGTGGTACTGTGCAGTGGTGAAGAAATAGCAAACAAGGCCATCCAGCTTTTAAAGGAAACTTACACGAATTTAGGGCCGAGACTTCAGAATCGGCAGTTAATAATCCATGAGGATTTTATCCAGTCATGCACGGATCGTCTTAAAGCGGCGTACGATACAATAAGCATTTTGGAGCGGGACAAGGATAGCGTGAACCGCATGAGACAGGAGACAACGAGAATGGTGCGCGTTCTAAAGGTTCTATACGAATATATCAGCGAATGTGATAACGATTACGGTGAAGAGCGAACATTATTGCCGATGGCTCGGTGAGATTTTTTAAAAGCCATTTCCAAGTATTTCTTTTGCTTTTCCATCATAAGTTTTATTTTGAAAAAAAAATAAATAGGGCCTACCATGGCAAACATGTCTCGCTGTTGGTTCGGTTTCCTAATCAAGGCCGCCAAGTGGAAGATATTGAAATCTGGACTCACACCAACGACACGTTAGCCTCCGTACGAAGGCAGATTTTAACCAGGTAGGTAAAGCGTTACGGAAATGAAAGTCATGCGTTTTGTGGTGCATTATATGCTTGTCTCTAAGCCAATTGTGGTTTTCATATTCGGTTATCAGGGTAAAGGTCAACAATGCAAACATGAAAGTGGACTTGTTTGTTAACGGGGAACCATTGGAGCCAGGCGATGACAAAAAACTGATTTCTCAAATTCCACTTCGGGATAAAACTGTGGGTTTGTTTTCTTCTATGTGCAGTTCTAAAATGCTGACGAAATCGCATTAATGTCTTTTTTGTACGGCAGCTTATAACTGCAAAGCTTTGCCAGATCGGATCCAATATGCCATCATCGCCCGACAGCAGTTCAGACAGTTCCACAGGCTCTCCACAACATCACTTCGATGGGCCGAACATTGAACAGGAGAAATATTTACCAGGCGTTGTAAGTAGTAGAAATAATCTTATGCGATTTTGAAATCCAAAATTCCTGTGAAAATTTGTAAGAATACGTATTTTTAAATGCATAAGAAAGGTATCATTACCCTACCAAAAATGCTAATAATTCAATTGTAGTTAGATGTGTTTAGTGAAATTATGGCTCTATCCGTCTAAATAAGTAATAATTTGTTGACTATGTATGTATAATTCTAACTATGGAATGAAGAAATCTAAATTAATTTTACTGGAAATTGTTGCTTGATTAGATATATGTGGTTAGGATATGATATGTTGCAGTGAGTTAAGGTTAGGTTCTTATGTCACATTATACATGTATCATGTTTAACCTTAGGGAATTTCTGATTTGACACATCTTTTTATGCTAAGTAGAAATGAAGGTATATCTACTTTCTCACTGCATCGGTTTTTCGTTTGCAGTTAATGGCGCAGCACAACCTGTATGTGCAATTTTTGTTTCAATTGTCCGATTTGGGCAGCACCTTACAAATCGCACAGTTGAGAGATGGAGCAAGAACTGTTCTTCGAATCATGCCTGCTGGTTAGTAAAGATATGTAGTTTTATTGAGCCAGTTGTGTCGCACTTTTGATGTTTAATAAGCAATTTTAATTTAGACACGGAAACTGTGAAAAAGCTACGAACCCTGTGCTTAGAGGTTTCCAATCTTGAAGACCAAACACTAGCTCCGTCTTTAGAATCCATGTTTTTTGCTACTTCTCCCTCGCAAGTTCTCTATAACTTAGAAGTAAGTCGAGCTTTACTATTCGGGGATATAAAATTTATATAACACCAGTGTTTGATTCCTGTTTAGTTGAATCAATCAATTAAAACAAATTGCAAGTTTCGTTTTATTGCTGGAGAATTTTCTGTTAATGTTTTTTTGAATTGAACCCAAGTAATGTAAAGTTTTCTCAAATTTACTTAGGTCACCTACTCCTTACTCATGCCATCTCTTGAGCCAATGTCCGAGGAGGCGTTTGATATACAGGTGAGGAATTTAAAAATGCTTAATGCGACTATTATTGCAAATGTTTCGTGCTAAAATATTTTTTCTCCTCGTTCATGTCAGTTTAACTTCGTCCAAAGTGGTGGCGTTCCCTGTGTCCTAGAAATGCTGACCAAAAACAATTTTCTAACGAATGCTGATGTTCCAACGAAAAGGTAGCTACCAATCGTTTGGTATCTCCTTTAGAGGAACCAAACATTTGCCGACCTGGTTGCTAAATTTCCGTTTTCTTCAATTCCAGAGCTGCTTACCTCGTCGTTCTTAAAATCTGTAAGCTTATGCTGACGTCGGTGGCTCAGGCCGTCGTCCAATCGGTGTTCCACAATGTTTCCTGCCAGGTAGAAAACCAATCAACTAAAGTGCCATCAAGTGCTCATGCCCATGCTATCATTCTTCAGCAAGCACTGCATCACATTCCCAACCCTAATGCAGATTGCATGCTGCGGAATGTCGCAAGTCGCTTGGCTCAGCAGCTGCTGGAACAGGTGGGTGGTTTTTTTGCCGAATTTAATTTGTCGCGCATGTGGTTAAAAAAATTTCAGCCTTACCTTCTTACCTTTGGTACACAATGGTTAGAAACAATATAATGAACATATGCATATTAGAGATTGCCCCATTTCGGTGGTTCAAATGTAATCTTTGTAAGTACTTTTGATTTTTATAACTTACATAAGTATCGGTAAGATGACCAGGAAAAACTAAAAGAAGTTTACAATTTTTCTGAACTTGTCCAGAGTAGAATATCCGAGTTTTGGTCGTCTTCTTACTAGTTGACCAAATATAGCTCATTATAAAAGAGAAGTAAGAGAAAGAAAGTGGTCTGTGGAGATTTGAATTTTTAACAGTATTTTTTTTTGACAAAATAACAATACTACTTGACTCATAGGAAGAGAATCCCACTAGAAGCAGACAAGTAAGTTAAATGTTTGATATTACTTTTGTTTGTTTTCAGTTTGTTATTTAATGTTTTCTTTATTTGCTATACATGAAAACTAGACATTATCATGAAAATTTGATAAGTTTGTTATATTAATGTATAGGATTTTGTTTTAATTTTTTTATCGAAGGTTTTGATTGCTGTTTATTTTTTAATTGATATTTGATTGCAGTTATATCAACGTAGTATTTTTTATCTTAGGCAATAGGTCATCTTCCAGATATGGCGACAATCAAATCTGTTATTAAGATTGCTTGGGCATCGTCAAGTGGGTCGATGCACCTGGTCCACTCGTCACACGAAGAACTGCACAAAATGCACGAGAAGGTGACCAAAGTCTTTATTTTTTCCCTAAACAATTGGGTTTTCCTTTGTGTATTTCGAATGTGCTCATCTGTGATAAAAATGTGCTTACAGCTATCACAGAAGCTAGTCAATTGTGAAGATTCTCAGGTCTGCATTTTGACTTTTATGTTGAATGGTTTTGTTCTGAAATGTCTGTACATTCGCTCATGTATGGCATTGTTTCCAAAAATTAGGGAGCTATGAAGCTGCCTGAAAACGAAGACATCCAAGTGTGCAGGGAGGCTTTGGAAGTATTAACTCTGGCGCTAGCCCTTTACCCCCAAGGTCTCGAAACTTTAATAAAGGAAAAGTCTTGGCAAAATTTCATCATTGATCTCGTTTTACTCTGCAAAAATCGGTGCGTTCTTTATTCATCCTCTTTTTAACGACCTCTCTGTGGTGTTCAGTTCTAAATGTGTCAGCCTGTGCTGTTTTTCAGGTCGGTACGCATTTCGGCAGCCGAGCAATTCCTTCTAATTGCGAGCAAATGCTCTACTGGCCACCATCCGTTGCTGTTTTTTATTACACTTCTGTTTACTGTGTTGTCTGTAAGTCCGCTTAAAATCTGGAACGTGTTTCGTTAATGAAAAGTGGTTGAAGCGGTTTTAAAACCTTTTGTGTTCATTTGTTTCTTATGCAGACGACTGTGCGAGAAAATGCCAAGAATTCACACGAATATTTTCAGCTAATTTGCAGGCGAGTGATAGGAGTGAAGCGTTTTTTTTGTTTGCCATTAAATTACTTTGTTTATAATTGTCCTCATTTTCAGGTTGCTGAACTATGCTTGTGCAAGCAATTGCCAGCTCCATGCAGTGGAAAATATTTTAACCTCTGAAATCGGTTGGTTAAAGAAAATTAAGGTATGTCAGGTTATATTTCGTTATTCTAGTATGCCTAACCACTGCAAAAAATTTGTCATTCATAATGCTGGAATATTAATGTTATACTTTTCAAATATAAAAATAAGGTTTTGGGAAGGTTTTTTTTCATATAACCCATGCTATGTTCCATGTTATTTAAACTCATTTTCCAGTACCTATTAAAAGCAGTATCTTGGGATAAATAATTGCATCTCGTGTAAGATGAGTAAACACATTCTGATAGAATTTTTGTTAACCAGTCATGGGAATTATATTCCACCAGTTTCCAGATAGTTTTGTCCATATTAAGTGTTCAGTTTGCAAATGAAAATGCCCAACGTGCCCAAGCAATGTTCTCTGTTATCATTCAGTTCTTTTCTAAGGATAGGTTTATGATGATTGACGTGTTTTGACAAATCGTTCCTCGATGTTTAGGAAAATGTTCTTCTTACGGGCGACATCCAAGTCGAAGAAGCACTTCTAGAAGGCCACCTGGGAGTTACCCGAGAGCTAGTTAGTTTTTTAAGGCCAGAAATCAAATATGATATTGGTTCAGATGAGAGCAAGGGCATTTGCCTTATTAAGGTAGGTTGAAACCTTCCTTTTTTGTGTTTTTTTTTGTCAGATTTGAGTTGACAGAAACTTCCTTTGCAGGAGTTGGTCGAAGACTTTGTATTCCCAGCATCAAAACTGATGCTGCAATTCCAAAAGACCGGGGAAATGCCATCTGAGCAGGCAATACCGGTGTGCTGTACCATGCAGACTGTGGTGGCTGCGTTTGATCTGCTTGTGTCCTTGGCCACTGGCTGTGTGCAGAACATGAAGAAACTTGCAGATATGCTCATGGAAATATATAATTCTGAGAAGGATCCGCCTCTTACTGAATGGGAGTATCTTCCTCCGGTGGGACCAAGGCCTCACAAAGGTTTCGTGGGACTTAAAAATGCTGGGGCAACGTGCTATATGAACTCTGTTTTGCAGCAGGTTTGTTGAGTTTAATCTTTTGCGGATTTGTTTTTGTAAGAAGTAAACGTACAATGCAATACTGATAATGCCATATAATGCATCAGAAATTGGAATTGTTTTTGCATACGTACCAATTTCAAACTAGAATTTTTATTCGTGTTATTTTCGAGCTTTCCCCTATTCATGCGCCATGCATTGTGGGCATCCACTTAAGGCAACATTTTTAAAGTAAACATTGCTTTTTATAGTTATACATGATAAATAGTATACGTAATGGTATCCTGGTCGTGGATGGGGCCGCAGATGATCCGAACGAAGATTTCTCCGGAGAAGAAAAATTGGAGAATGAGGTAAAAGTCCGAATTTAATTCGATGCTAGTTGCTTTCTCTGATTTATGATCTCAAAAATGCGTTCTTCTTTCGATGAAGAATAATATGGAATCCAGCGAAGGGGATAATTTTGGCGAAGACAAGAACGTCAGTAAGGAAGAGTCTCGAAAGGAGTACAATGTCGGAGTCCTCAAACAGATTCAAGCTATTTTTGGACATTTGGCCTGCAGCAAACTGCAATATTATGTTCCGAGAGGATTATGGAAGCATTTCAAGTATGCTGACATTACTCTTTAATTTAAATTTTTTAATTGTATTTGTGTATAGTGCTGAAAATGAGATGCTTTTTTGTTTCCTAGGCTGGGTGGTGAACCCGTGAATTTACGAGAGCAGCACGATGCCTTAGAATTTTTTAATAGTTTAGTGGATAGCGTGGACGAAGCTTTGAAAGTTTTAGGCCACGAGCAGTTGCTGTCTAAGGTGCTAGGAGGTTCATTTGCGGATCAAAAAATTTGCAAAGGATGTCCACACAGGTGCGTTGGTAGAATGTCTTTTCGACCCTTGTACATGTATTTACTCGCCTGTTTACTGACTGTGTGCGCGCTCACAGGTACTCCAGAGAAGAATCATTCACAACTCTGAATATCGACATAAGAAATCACAGCAATCTTCTGGACTCCTTAGAACAATATGTGAAGGGAGATTTGCTAGAGGGTGCCAATGCATATCATTGTGAAAAGTGCAGCAAAAAAGTGGACACTGTTAAGCGGATGTGCATCAAGAAACTGCCCCCGATTCTTGCGATTCAGCTGAAGAGGTTCGACTATGACTGGGAGCGAGAGTGCGCGGTCAAGTTCAACGACTATTTCGAGTTCCCTCGCGAGTTGGACATGGGGCCTTACACGGTCTCGGGATTGGCCAAGCTGGAAAGTAAGCGCTGGCAAATGGTAGCTGGAACGAGGGTCTGGGTGTGCAGAAACTGATGGTCGAGTTTGTTTTAGGGGAAGTGATTCACGACGACAATGACGCAGAAGAGGACCTCCTGGAACCCTCTTGTACCAAATACAAACTCACTGGGATAGTTGTACATAGCGGCCAAGCCAGTGGTGGTCATTACTATTCCTATATTTTACACAGGCAAGTGGTTCGGTTTTGCGAAGTTTATAAATTGCTATCATTGTGCGCAGCTTTACTCGGCTGCACCAAAGTTATGGATCTAAAACAATTCATGGCAATTATGGTTGTCTTTGAACCTTGTCAGGTTTAGTTTCAAAACAATTGCATCATTTTTGAGATATTAATAAACTCTTAATGTTAATTCCGAGTAAAGCTCAAAATGACCAAAGATATGTGTTCATCACATTTCGTCTGACAGGGTGAATTATGCATCGACCAAGAAATGCTTTTAAAAATAAATAACAAGTTCGCTGGTAGACAAATCCCTCTGTATAAAAGGCAGGTTATTTAGCATATATAATGTATTTCGTTTCGATTCAGTACCCTGTAATTAGCACGCAAAATGCCATGTGAAAAGGAGGCTAATTCATTTACCAATATGCTTGTAATTTTGTCATTTGGTTGAATTAAGTT
The DNA here is from genome assembly GCA_034700785.1 of Rossiulus vilnensis. Taxonomy (NCBI): domain Eukaryota; kingdom Metazoa; phylum Arthropoda; class Diplopoda; order Julida; family Julidae; genus Rossiulus; species Rossiulus vilnensis. Next base: position 26,150 of record JAQIXS010000851.1, on the reverse strand, counting down.
AATGAAATTCATCCAAATTAGTTCTGTTCTGGCAAGGAATTTCAACAAATTCTATTGCAATGATAGTTGCGTTTAAAACTTACCTCCAGTAAATTTTATGTTAATGGGTAAAGTGAATCTTACTAATTTTGACCAGTGTCCCACTGCAGCAAGGAAAGCAGTTTATCAACACTCCTTGCCTAATAAAGTACTGTTGTCGTTTTGTCACCTGCCAATACCTGCCTTCATTGATTAATCTGTACTTTGAGCAATGTCCATAACCTTTTAAGATTTCAGTACTGGTGAAATCAATGAAGTTTTTTTATTTGCATAATATTCTTATAAGATTCACGTTTTTAATTAATTGCAGGCACAGTGAGGGTATTTATAAATGGTACAAGTTTGATGATGGTGAAGTCACAGAGTGCAAAATGGATGATGATGAGGTAGGGGGTACATTTGCTTATCCCAGAAACCTTTTAAAACGGTAAATATTTCTATGGCTAAATGTCATATTTCCATTTTTTCAGGAAATCAAGAATCAGTGCTTTGGTGGTGAATACATGGGAGAGGTTTTTGATCACATGCTAAAACGAATGTCATACAGACGCCAGAAGCGCTGGTGGAATGCATATATTCTTTTTTATACGAGGCAAGACACTGAAGAAGAAGAACTGGCAAAAAGCATTCAAGAAATGTCTCTCGGTAATTAGTTTTCTAGTGTTTTGAATTTACGCATTTCAGCAGTAGTTTAAACCTGCGGATTTCAATAGCAGCTGATGTCAAGCATCCTGCTGTGAAAATGCCATCGCCCATCGAGCGAAGCGTTTGTCAGCAGAACATCAGGTTCATGCACAACAGAAACCAGTTTAGCATTGAGTATTTCCAGTTTATGAAGAAGCTAATTAGTTGCAATGCTCCGTACATGGTCCAGCAGTCTGGACAGGAAAAATCGGTATGCAGGCCTTGCACGAGACAATGTCCCTCCTGAGTCCTTTCTTCCTGATTTTTAAAATCGGAGTCGTTTTTTAGAATTCTGATGCGGAGGAGCTGGCAATGCTGAGCATACAACTGGCTTCGAAATTTCTATTCACCACTGGGTTTCACACAAAGAAAACCCTGAGGTATTTTATGATCGCAATATTTGTAAGACATTAATCAGTTTTAAGGCTGTACTTAATTTAAATTGTTTTTCCAATTGTCTTTAAGGGGATCTGCGAATGAATGGTACGAGGCACTGTCTATACACTTGCGGAGCAGCCGAAACGTTCGTCTTTGGTTTGCCCAAAACGTTATTTTTGCACATCCGCACCGCTTCTCGGAGTACCTTTTGGAATGCCCTAGCTCCGAGGTACGAACCGGAAACCGAGCTGAAAAATGTCGTTTGGCTGTGGTTGCATTACTGTGTTTTGTGTTCATTAATCTATCGATGTTTACAGGTTAGAACAGCCTTCGTGAAAATCATAGTATTTCTCGCTCATTTCTCACTTCGAGATGGGCCTTGTCCTCCAATTGGTCCAGGACCATGTAAGAAATTCAATTTCTAATCGGGATTTATTCTGTTTGCAAGTTTACCATCCAGTGAATTGCATAGCAAATAATGTTTTTTCATATCATTTAAGCCCATATTGTTGACCCTAATGCTACTCTCAGCGATCATTTGCTGCAGACAGTGCTGTCTTTGTTGAAGAAGGAAGTGTCTGAACATGGGCGTCACCTGACGCAATATTTTAGCTTATTCTTGATGTACGCATCCTTGGGAGTTGCAGAGGTAATAGCGGTTTCAAATTTTCCCTTTTTAATTATGCAAGGTTTCCACTGACCTGAAAACCTCGAAAAAAAATCTGGGAAATTTCCATTTTTCATGTAAAATTCGGGAGAAATTTTAGTTTCCATGCAAAAGTTGGGGAAATTTCATCAAATTTCTCAAATGATGGTTTATGATGTAGCTCAAAAGAGGGCATATCTACTAACACTTATGCAAAAACGGTGGGATTTCATGGAAACCAATAAATTTAAGCCAAGATTTCCAGGCAAGATATTTCACGAGAATTCCCCGTTTTAAACATAGCGAACACAACTGCTGAAATTGGACGTGCCAGCTACTTTCATGCTTGTGGCGCTGGATGAGGGCCCTGGACCCCCAATCCGCTACCAGTATGCCGAATTAGGGAAGCTTTATCAAGTTGTTTCTCAGCTCATTCGATGTTGCGATGTGTCGTCCAAAATGCAGTCGGCACCGCCCCAGGTATGCTGATCTTGGTTGGAAATGTTGAAACGTTTCATGTGTAATTTTTTTCCCAACTAACTCAACATTTGATACTTGTGCATAGACTAAGCCTCCTATGCCAAACATCCACGGGGATCCCGATTGTCCCGAACCGATCATGCCTATCCAGCCGGCAGTAGCGGAAATTTTGTATAGTCGGCCAAGGTAAGCACATCCATTCACGGAATCTGAACTCCTTTTGGTAAATTATCAACCTGGGATTGGTACAAATGGTTTCTTTTTATGGGCAGTTACGTGAAAAAGATCATCGAGGACGCAAATGCTGCTGAAGATACGTATAAATTATTAACGGTAAACAACAGATTGTTTTTTTTCTCATTTTTGAAAGTTTTGTGAAAGTTAAGGATATCAATTTGATACAATAAATTTTGAAATTGTAGTTCTGCAGTTGGGAAAATCCACACTTTTCATCCATGGTTCTTAGCGAACTGTTGTGGCAGATAGCTTATTCCTACACTTACGAATTGCGACCGTACCTCGACCTGCTTCTTCGCATGCTGTTGCTAGAAGACTCCTGGCAGAATCACCGCATCCACAATGCTTTAAAAGGTAGGTTGCATAGTTTCCGACAACTACTCAGTTTCATCGAGGAGTTGAGGTGGTTTAAGTCATTGTAAAACGAGTCTGTCATGAGGCTGTCAAGTATTCCTTTATTTTTTAACCATTCGTGTATTTAAAAAACACTTATATTTTGACAATTTACTTAAAAGTAAACTTGGGAGTGCTTTAGTATTAGCAAGGGTGAGCGTGATTTGCAACTTCATTTTGGCTCAACCAGTTTTTGAATTATTGTTCACTTGCTGGAACGACCTCTGTACTGCCTGACAGCCTGCATGCAGGAAGTTCGTTTTATTTGCAAATCTTTATCTTACGAAACCTGTTTCTAATGTTTGTTTCGTTAAGGAATTCCAGATGATCGAGATGGCCTTTTTGATACAATCCAGCGTTCGAAAAATCATTACCAGAAACGTGCCTATCAGTGCATCAAGTGTATGGTGCTTTTGTTCACCACATGTCCTACTGCTGCCCACATGTTGCACAGCAACGGCGACATGAAACGGAAATGGACATGGGCGGTGGAATGGCTGAATGGAGAATTAGAGAGGGTACCATGCAATTTTCCCTATCATAAGAATCGCACTAGATTGTCTGCGCGATTACTTGAGCACGTTTATTTTTAATTTATCATACTTTTTTCCTGTACATTCCAGAGACCCTATTCTACTAATGCACCGTACGTTTACAACAACTGGTCACCTCCGGCCCAATCAAATGAGACGTCTAATGGGTAGATGCAAAGTTTTAATTTTTAATTTATTTTTTTTTAAACATGAAAGATAACTAAAATGTAATCGATCATCTTAAGGTATTTCCTGGAAAGATCACACAGCGCTAGGATGACTTTAGCGAAGGCAGTTGCTCTTTGTCCAGAAGAGGTGAGTACACATCGATTTTATCACTAAGCTTTCTTGGTCTGACTAGTGTCTTGAGTTTTGAATTCGTTCTGATCGTCAGGAACAAGAGGAACAAGATGGAACGGAAGACATCGAAAGACTCGAACTGCCAGATAATGATGGTGTGATGTTTGCACGGGGAAGTCAGCAGCAGCAACAACAACAACAGCAGCAACAACAACAACAACAGCAGCAGCAGCCGCCACCACTTCAGCAACCCCTACCACAGCAACAGCTGACTCCTCCAACTCAGCAGCAGCAACAACAGCAGGCTCCACCTCATCAATATTCTCAGCCTGACCAAAATCGCTACCCATCGCAGCAAAGGCAAAAACTCATGCTAAATGCAAACAAGGACACCCATCCGTTGTATAACGGCCCCCAGAGGTAAGCACACAATTTTCATTTTATAAATAGTGTACAAGAATTTTTGATTTGGATTCTGCATGCATAACCACTAATGAAATGAAATGGTAATGAAATGATTGGGCGCAATTTAGTGTTTTCCCTAATTTTCCCTGAATTAATCAAAAATGTTTACGTAATAAAATGGAATCAAAATTTACCAATTGCAAATATTTGTATTTATTATTTCAAACGTTAGTTTTGGGACAAAATCGTTGCTGTGACAAACGTTGACGAAAAAAAACGTTCATGTCGAAGAATTCTGAAATAATACCATAAATGTCTTTCATAGCATGGTTTGTGCGTCCGGGGAAGTCAGGGATTGTCAGGGAAAATACCATTTTCGCTCGGAAATTTCGAGTGGCTCTATCAGTGAATGTGTTTTAAGTGTAAAATAATTGTTTATATCTACATGTATTAATATTTTCTTTTAGTTTAGCCTACTGCTAAGTTGTGTAGTCCTACCTAAAATAACTTACTGGAAATTCACTGGAAGAGACGCTTGCTAAAATAAATCTTTTTTTTTTGTTTGTTCTAGTACCAGCAGCAACAGTACCACTGGAGGCAGCGGAGGAACAAACATGCGTCCCCATCAGAGACCAGAACCATCCGGCACGGGATCTCAGCTAAACAAACTTTTGCAAGACTGCAACATTGGCATGTCTCCCCCGATGCCGACGGATGGTAACTACCCTAAAGACACCGAACGAAGTGAAAGTGAGGCCTAGTTTCTTAGAGCACTTAATAAGTCGCGAATAACTTTGTACTACTCGACATTGCGCTGACAGGCTAGCATGCAAATGATGTCCGTTCTGAAATGCTGTTACTGGTCAAAGCCGTTCTTCGTGGCCCCGTCTAGAATCTGAGCCAATGGATCCATTTTTTTCCAAATCTGCCTTAGTGGTAATGTGCGAACTCGATTGTTTGGCCCGATTGTCGCATTAGCATCCTTGGGGAACTTGGCGACTGGGGTGAGCACGAAAAGCTTTAGATTGACTACTGGGGGCAGCGCAACCTGAGACGCTATCACTAAACTTAATTTAAATTGATAACAAGGACCCGTGTGGAAATCAACCCTCATTCCTTCTTTCTAAACAGTTTTTAAACATTGAGTAGCCGCTATGCTGCATCCAAGCAGTCATTCTCGAGGCTATCTTTTGGCAATGCTATTCATGGATTTTGCTACCAGCGCCGCACTCTGAACTTGGGGGTTATTTTTGCATATGAGCACGTTATTTTTCCCCTTTTTGTTACGCGAAGCAAGGTGTTCCTGTAAATTTCAAGTTTTGTTCCATGGCATTGTGTTAATTTATGTAAACAGACAATTAGTGTGAACATAACCATTCTGTAGATAATCATTTGTTAAAACTATTAAAAGCTTGAAAAAAGGATTAATATTAATCCTGTATTTGATTAGTGGTGGGTTCAGCGAATGCGCTGGATTAAAATCTCATTTCGATCTTTTGTGTAAATGTTCTCGAATGAACCCGAGCATCGGAACTTTGGTGTCAAAATTGCACCTCCCGACTGACCATAGCAGCATCAGTTTTTTTGTATCTATACTCATCAGGTCTGCTTTGGTCAGTGTATTTCGGCAACATATACGAGATTTCAAAAACTACTTTTCGCTGTACCTTCATCCGCAATTCCCACCTTTTTAAGTCAAATTGTGAATTTTACTCCGCTATTTACTGGACTTGTTCCGGCTGAGAATAACATTCAGATATTTCTTATTTGCCCTTATTATTTCAAATATTTTCCATAATTGTTCTTACAAGCTGTTTTTTTCGACGAAAACCCCAGCGATCAATTTGCACCTTCATAACGTGTTTATACTAGTTTGTAGATTTCTGCGCAGCTTGTAACAGCTTGTTGTAGATGACTTGTTTTCGAACTCAGTGTACAGGCGATCGAGGCAGAAATCTGAGCTACATTTTATGTCTTGTACGTAGTTAGTCAGTTGACATATTATGGCTTATTTTAACTGATGACACTGTTTTATTGCAGCTGTTTTGAGCTGCTGGATACATGCTTTGCAATCGAACTTTTCCTCCTTATTTCATTTAATGAGCAATGAAGAAATGTTTCCTCACGGCTACGTTTGCACTGTTCTTATTTGTCTCTTGATATTACAAAACGGTAAAATTGATGCTTAATCATTTATTCAGCACAAAATGCCCATTCGTGCGTTGAACATTTGGAAAGTATTTCACAAATATTTGCTCGAATGTATGATGATATTTTTCGTTTATTTTGTCTTTTATCCGCATTTATTAACTGTTTATGTGACTTTTGCTAAATTTAGATTTAAATGCACCATAAACACTTGTATGCAGTTTATTTATAAAAACATGGAAAACATCCAAAAGCAAGCGAAAGCGCGTTTAATCAAAATTTGGATTATTACATGTTTGGTTTTTGAATATACCGGGCATTTTTAAATGTAAAATTCATATGATACTAGCGGACGTCAACGCAGGAAAGCAGGTATTTGACAGCTATAATACCAAAAATACTTTTATAAAATGTTTACATTATGGGCCACCTAAAGATTTTAAAAAATTAAGGAAAAAATGAAATGGAATGGCTCGTTTTTTAACAATTTAAAGCACTTTCCAATTCACTTTTATTGATTAAAACTCTTCTTGAACATCATTGAATAATGTCCTGAAAATTGCAAATGGTTTACTGTTGTTTTATGAATGTTCACCTGAGAAATTGATGAATTTTAGTCAACATAAGGCGAATTTTGAAGAGCAATAAATTGCTTACAAAAGAGCTATTTCGAACTTAAGTTGGATATCTACTTGCTGAACAAAATGCATGTCTTAATACTTGTAGGTGGGCCGTTTTCTTGGCTCGCATTGACGCAAGTAAAAATATGTATAATCCTTTAGGTAAAAATGGGAAAAAAATTATTGGTTAAATGTAGTTTAAGGAGAAAGCTGATCGCTGGATCATTCCCGCTTTTTTTTAAAAACAAACTTGATTGACGTCGTTCCGTGCAGATTTGGCGCCATCTACTGGTGAACTAGCCCAACTCATAATCGTAAATGTTGCATAATCGAAGTAAAAAAAGTGGTTGATTTGTTGCAGATTGCTTCAATTTGCTTGCTACTTGCGCACACGAACGTGTTTCAACTTTCGAAATGTTACGGTATCGCCATGATCACTAGATATCGATAAAACATCCATTGAAAAGGTACGGTTTATCAATTTTTTGATATCGTAGTGTAGGCCTACTATGTATTTACATATTTACCGTTTTATTCAGAGGAGGTCTTGGTTCAGTATGCATGGGCTCACCTACATACATGTATGAAGTTTCATTTTCAGTAGGCTATGCCCATAGTAGAAATTGACAGGTATTTTTCCAGCCTGAGTTAGGCCTCCATATGATAGTGAAACGAAACGATACAAGAAACAAGCCATACTTGGTGCAGTCTTGTTTTTATAGCCCAAAGTCTGCCAAATCTGTAAACATAGATGCTTTTACTTGTACATGTATGATTACTCTAAAAAATGTAGACCTTATAAAAAAATGAGTATACCTTGAGTATGTCCACATTAGTGAAACATTAGTGGCATGGAAGGGATCGAGGCGATGGTGGTTATTTTGATATCGATAAATATGAATAGAAAGGGTCCATGAAGGTCTGAGAAGGTCATCGACAGTAGGCGGTTGTGAATACGACCGATGCTAACCATCGTTCTTAATTTTATGTTTTTGAAAATCTTTACTGTAGTATTTGCAGTTTGCCACACAACCCAATATTTCCCAAGTTCCTTTCATGGCTGCCAATGGAACAGCAATAACAGTTAAAGCCATATATGCCTTCAAAGGGACAAATAATGACGAGGTTGGTAATGTTTTATGTTATGCTGTTTGGTTTTGACTTATTCTGGCCATAAGCAGAATTCATTTAAAGTATTTTATGTATAGCTGAATTTTCAAAAGAATGACGTAATAACAATAACTCAAATGCCGGAGGGAGGATGGTGGGAAGGCACATTACAAGGTGTAACTGGCTGGTTTCCTAGCAATTATGTTAAAGAAAACAAACATGGTAAGCTGGATAATCCTATTTATATGTGTAAATTATTATCTTAATTTATTTTTATTTTAAGGATTATCAGCGGTTGTACTTTTCATCATAATGTGCTTTATTTCAGATTCAGGAAATGGTAGGAAGAGTCCTCAGGGAGGAAAATTAGCAGAAGTTTTGAATGTTCGGCAGGAAAACATAAAGATTTATCGAAATGTTGTAAGTATTCAGAAATCGAATAAATTGTCTTGGACGTAATTTCGTTACCTTGATTATGTTTTATGATTTGCTTTAATTGCTAAATGTTTAATTTTAATTTAAAATGCATTTATGTCTACTTGAAACAATGTTTTGTTTTTTCTCTAATTTATTGTCCAGGTTTTGAACAACATTATTGATTCAGAAACTACACATGTTAATGAACTTCAGTTATTGTATAAAACATATTTACAACCTTTACAAGCATCTGATTTGTAAGTTAATATCATTGGGTAGTTTACAATTGAGCACTGTTTGTCATTTGAAGGTAAGTAATTTGTCGTGAAATATTACAGGCTATCACCTGAAAAGTATGTTTTGCTGAAAGGCAATTTGGAGGAAGTTATTGATGCTCATTCAAAGCTTCTAAAAGCTCTGGAAGACTGCAATGAGTGAGTTATTGTCATATTTATTGGAAGAGCCCATTTATAGATTGATAGTTTATAATTTGTGCTTAACGAATGTTATGTATTAGTGTCCCTGCTAGCCAACAAAGAATTGGTGGAGCCTTTATACAGCTAGCACCACTTCTGAAAGCTGTGCATTTAATTTACTGTTCAAACCATCCAAAAGCAGCCACAGTTTTAGAAAAATACAGGTAGGTGATGTAATCAAGGCTGCATGGTCATAATTCTTGAAATAGTTTGGAATAATTACATTAACGTAGTTTTCCTGTGATTTAACCTCATTGAATTATTTCAGAGATGAACTTGGTGGATTTATGGAGAGCCATGGAGCGCCTCCACCTGGCTTCCGTGTTCTGACCGCTGGGCTCAGCAAACCATTTAGGAGGTTAGAAAAATACCGAAGTCTTTTGTTGGAACTGGAGCATCACATTGAGGTAGGTATCAACTTCAGCAAGTATCTACCTGTATAATACAACTCCCTAATACGTAATAATGTGGAAAGTTTCTTATTTGGTTATTATCAAATTATTGATGGGTCCCAGAATCGGTGTACTTTAAACAAAAATTTATTATGCATTTAAGGAGAGTCATGTGGATAGAGGTGACACGCAACGGGCTGCCCATGTCTACAAAGACATAACGGTTAGTACTTCGTCGATCTTTTCTCATTCTGCAAATTAAGAATCCAGCTGTTTGCTCATACAAATGAGGTCAAAACATGGATCTATCACGTTATAAATTGCAGGAAACTTGCTGCAATATGAGGCGACAGAAAGAAATGGAATTGGAGGTTTTGCAAGGCAATATTAGGAATTGGGAAGGAGAGGTACAATATCTTAAACGTTACAATTGTCATAGAAATTAAATTCTACGAGAAAAAAAACCGATTAAGCTTATAAATCAGTAAAAATATGCTGACTACCAAAATAGAAGACCAGAAGAGATATTTTCATTATTTTCTTTCACATTGCTCATTCAGGAAGTGCAACACTTGGGTGATATTCTGTTGATGAGTCAGGTGACCGTGATAAAGGAGTCTCAGCAAGAGCAGAAGGATCGGCACTTAGTTCTTTTTCCAAATACATTGGTCTTACTTTCTGTCAGCACGCGCATGAGCACCTTTGTATACGAGGTGACGAGATGTGCTAGTTAAACAATTATGCCTCTTTGGTTTTCAGTACTTATGTGCGGTTTGTTCAATAGGGTAAGCTTCCGTTGGCGGGTATCAATGTATCACATTTGGAGGATACTGAAACAAGCCGACACGCATTTGAGATAACAGGTGAGCAAGATGCTTCCTGCTTATTTCAAGGTATGGGTTACTTCTTAACAACAAATCACAACGATTTCTTTGATGTGGAATTCCATCTATTTAGAAAATGTTAACGCATTTCTGTTTCTGTAATTAAATGGATGTTGCCGTACGAGTCAACTGTGTGTAACACATTTTACAGGGAACATGATTGACAAGATTATTGTGCACTGCCATTCAGCGGAAGAAAGTGCAAAATGGGTGGATGCAATGAAGCAGCAAATTCGATTCAGTCGAACTTCAGTTGTTGGATCAACTAAGCCCCCGACGCTGGCTGCTCATGTTAGTGCTGATTTGGAATTTTCTAACTTGTATCTAAATGCAGTTCTTATCTATTATAATTATTATCTTTTTTAATTTGAATTTTCTGAATGCATACCCAAATATTGTTGCCTTAAATTGTTTCTAAACCTGCACTCATTATGGGCTTGTTCTTACAGTATGCACCTCCATCACCTGTAGTTACCTCATCGGAAACAAAATCCCACGCTTCGACAATGAAATCTCCCTACCGCCCACCGAACCAAGTTTGGACCAACAGTTGTTTGCGTCCAGCACCACCCCTACGACCTAGTCTGGCCTTAGGTTTCAAGGCCGATGAAATTGTTCTTAGGAGGCCTGCAAACAAAACTCAACAAAAACAAATTAAAAGCACCGGTATGTGTGGCAGCACATTTTGACAGATTTTTCCTGTTCTTGACTGATCATTTGATCATGCATAACTGGTAATCCTTTGTGGACATTAGAGATTTATCCATAAATGCAGTCAGATTGAAAACAATCTTCTCTGAAACAATGGAGTTTTTGCTTAGCTGTAAATCGTTTAGGAAATATGCAACATTTTATCCTCTTTTAATAATGTGATTATTAACTTATCTTGCCATAAATGAATTGTTTGTATTCCATGTAGAAGAGAGGTCTTTTGAGGACGATGCTCGCATTCTGAGGGTGATTGAAGCATACTGCACCAGTGCCAAAACACGCTATACTGTCAATTCCAGTAAGTCCCTTTTTCATCATCATTTCTCGCTGTGTTCGTGACTTAATGGCTGTGATTAGAGGCTGATTTTTCCATAAGGCTTTCTCACAGTGCATAAAAAGAAATAAGGTGTGTTCTGTAAAAATAAGCATTTCTTCCTGAAACGTCTTGAAGGACAATTTTCTGTCCAACCAAGCGAAACTGCAAAATAACTTTTGTGATAATGAAAGACAATTTGAAATGTTGACAATATTCTGGACATGGTTTTCAAAAAAAAAAACATGCCATGGAATTACATTGAAAAGCAATATGTCATAAGTTCCATATTTTTCTTACTTTGGCTACGTGTTCAGTTTGGGCTCAAATTTACCATTTTTGTCCACAAACGTGATGAGAATTTTTGCCCTGCCTTGAGTTAACCTCTTTACATTTGAGCATATACTTTTGTCTGAGTTTGAGCAGTGCCTATGGTTCCTTACTAGTTTTCTTCTTTCTTTCTTTTTTTGCTCCCGTTTTCATTTCGCTCCTCCTCCACTACATCTTGTCTACTTCCTCTTGGTGGGTTCTGTAATGCTAGTTGACATTCGCCACTTGATGCAGCTGAAGGCCCTTAATTCCCAAGAAACCTCTTGTAGTCCTGGTGAAGGGGACGACCTATTGCAGCACAAGTCAAGAGCCAGCACTTGGTGCTGTAGTCCTTTTGCTGTCAAGGCCCTCTGGAAACCACTCTAAGATAGGAACGAGTGTCAAACAGACAACTTTTCGACAGCTATGGTAGTGCTAACTGGCTGGTACCATTGATGGAGGTTGAAGCTGGGTTTATTTGAACGGCAATATTTTGACGTGTCAAGCTTGTGACATTTAACGTCTTCCCTTCTGGTCAATGTTTTTTTCAAAAATGTTATCTAACATGCCTAGAAGGTTAAACTAGATGTGAGGTCCTGAGATGAATCTTAAATACTGACACCTTTATGACCAAAACTGACCTATGGCTACTAATTATTATATTATTATCATCACATAAGCTGTTTCCATGAATAGCTCCTGATTATTCTTAAATAGTAAAATTCACTGACTGTTGTTAACACTGAAGGGCTAAATGAAACGTGAATACTGCACGACGCCTCACTCCACGTTCTGTTAATGAAAGTGATGAAGATTATTGTTTTTAACTGTTTGACGAACTTATTTTGCTTACCAAACGGCACTAAATTATTGTAGGTGAGCTAGAATAAATTTGACGCATATCGGCATGATGCAAGCAGCTTTCTTCCAATGAGAAAGCTTTATTTCTCATTTTCTTTTGTCGTTCTGTTTTCCTTATATTGAGAGTTACTATTAGGTAAATGGATATATGTATGATAGGCAGATTTTTATCTTATGTTTATTTCGTACCAGATTTAAAAGCTATTAATGTTAAGTCCAGTTAGGAAACGAATGCCATACATTTATAAGCTGGTCGTATACAATCGTTAATAAAATACCTTTTAATGTATAATATCTATTTTCTTGTACTCGTTTTAATGCGCCGTTGTCGATTGCTTTTAATATGCATAGCTTTTATTTCTTTTAATGTTTTTCCATAGCTTTTATAGACAGCCCACAGGTAATCCTTCCTGAGGAGGAAAAAATTATAAACGAAGTCACATCTGGAAATCAAACCATTATTGAGGAGAAGTGAGTAAACAAAAGTTTGCATTTTTCGGCATTTTATTTAAAATTTATGCAGGTGTATTGAATTCAGTCGTACATTTAATCTGGCAGCGTATCAATAGAATTTCCAGTTTTTGTATTTGCAATGCATAGTTTTATGCTCCTTTATTAGTTCTGCCTGTGTGAATAGTTTAGCATTAATCACATAAGTTGTAATGAAAATACTGAACTGTTGCACTTGTATTTGTTCCCTATCTGCTTGCATAGTAAATGGCTGAGATTGAGGAATTTGGTATATTCCAGGTGTGTTTTCAATTTCTATTTATTTTGCTAACAGTTCATAGGGTTAAAGCTGCATTATAGAGGAGCAGACATAGTTTAACCCGATCTGCGTGCATCAGATACAAATTATCTAAGAGCTTCATCAATTGTGATTTCTTTTCCACCGTTATTTCAAAGCAGATCTTGTGTTAATTGCAAAATTTGTTGCCAATTTATACATATATTTACACATGGGTGAAATTCATTATAATTGGTTATTTAACGGATTCATCTCATTTTTCAGGAGTCTCGTAGATACGGTTTACGCTCTTAAGGATCAGTTGAAAGACTTGCAACAAGTAAGTATTTTCCGAAAGTTAAATTGCAATGTTTTATTGTTCGGTAGTTGAAACTTCATTTATCTCGTTCTTAGGAAACTGGCTCTCTCTCAAAGGCGTTTGAAGAGGAACAGAAGTGTCGTAAACGGTTGGAAGATATAGTGAAGAAGTACCTATTAGATGGCCGAGACGATGTCAATTGGGATGAGTAGTATTATTCAATTTTAATTTAATATTTGAGGTGTGGAATTCAAGCGGGATTGGAAATTGTGATTATTTCCCTTCTGCATATTGGTTTGACATTTGTGAATCATGTCAATGTCTTCCGAAATTTATTCCTCCTTGATTCTTCCATAAATTAGGCAGTGAGTCATGCAACGTGAATTACAAATTTTAATGTCAAGAATATTATAAGCAATAACCCCTCAAACATAATGAAACATTCTCGTTAATATAAAATGCATCAAAAATCTGAAAAGCGTGGTTATTCTCCGATTCCATGCATGTATAAACACCGCATGTGTGCTGCTATCTCCTAGAAACATTTTCATTGTTTTTCCTGAAATCGAAAATGTGGAATTATCTATCGTATAGTTATTGTGTATTCCATCTGTTAGATGCAGTAGCTGGAGAATTTACAAACCTACAGATAATGTCTTCTTGAGGATTTGTTCAACCATACAAGAACCGTACAAGTTTAGCAATAGCTGTTTAGCAATCTTTGTTAGCTATCAGCAGATTTAGATGGGAAAGTTTTTTCCTGGACCAGTGTGCAAGTTTCACCATATTAAAAACACAATTTTAGCTTGTTACAATGTACCAATACAGTTCACATTTATAAAAGCTTCCAAAAATGTTAAAACTTCACCCTGTTAGAAAATGCACCAAATATGTGGCATCAAGATTCTTGGTGAAAGCTGTTAAACAGCAGTATCAATTTACTGCTTATGCCTAGAAAAGAAAACGTTTCACTATGTATTATTCCACTAGATTGACAAATTTCCATCAAATCTTTGGTTTTGTTACAGTTCACATTTCTGCAGTTGATTTCATTTGTAACTGGCAGATATATTGCGATGGTGTTTAGGAAGTTGTGGTTTCTTTGAATCTGTGAATCGCAATGTAGGCGAAGATAACAATCACTGACATTCCTTAAATGAATATTAAATAAGTAACGTTTACTGTTAGAATGGGCTGGATTCATTCTTAATGCCTTTGTCTGACTTTTCTCTACACAATGCACAAATTATCGTTTGTCGCAAAAATTTGAGTAACAAAATCTTTATTCAGAATATATATTCAACGTTCGTTTAATAAAGCTGGCGCAACATAGTTTGCTATTTAATACTGCATAAAATACTGTTCTTTTTCCTATTGTTCGTTTGCAAGGGAGATTTTTTTTTTCTTAGAAATAACACTTGCAACCAGACAATTCTGGCAGATATTCAAAAACTTATATATTTGGTAAGTAATACTTCAAATAACAAATTTGTTGTACCGTAATTGTGGTTACAACATAAGTTCTCCTGTATATCAATTACATGCTTTCCATTCTGGGAAGAAAGGGCATTCTACAAGCTTATTGCAGGTTTCTTTAAATGACATATGACAAAACGATGCAGACTTTCGATTTTCATTATAAGAACTAGTCTGACTTTGCACATAATCTGCACACTTCTTCTTTGATAGATTTGATATCTGCAGGGTAAACGCGACAGCAACCTCCGATGTACTTTACATTTAGTGCGAGCCATTCTTCAACGAAATCTTTTATTTGAGGACATTCCACTTTTCCATACCACCTTAAGGAAATGCGCCAATTTAGGTATAATTCCATGCTTACATTGAGACGAAATTTACAGCATACCTTCGTTCCCTGGTCCATTCTTCTCCACTGTTAGGATAAACGACGAATGGCACATCCCCAGGGACATCTTTGGCTTGGTTCAACAGACCGCTAATGTAATCTGGTTTCGTGCAGTTTATTCCAACGGCAACCAACTGATGTCCCGAGTCAAGCTGCACACACTGCTTTATCGAATCGTGGAACAATTCGCCATAGCTGGTATGACTACTGTCCTGCGTATTGATGAATGTTAAATTGGCAGCAATAGTGAGTTGTCAAAGTATTCATTATTTTTATTGACTTATGTTGAAAAACGCATGCACATACGTTCAATAATGGCGTTATTTGAAAACGCTTAAAATTGTAAATATGAAATGAGCATTGATCACTTGCTCGATGTCCAAATAAATTTGAAAGAGCAGTGACAATTACCTTACACGAAAAGCTCAACCAAGCTTTTGTTGAAGGAAATTCTTTTATCAATTCCATCAAAGCCTCTGCTTCTTTACATGCTGGAATTGTTTCCAATGCAAGCAGATCGACACCTGCATCGACGAGGCACTGCATGCGAGGGCGATGCCAATCCTTCATCTCCTGCATTATTACAAAATTGTATGAATAGATGATCTTTGTCTACGTAATTTGCAAAAAGCTTTGAAAAAGAGGCAGTCATTAATGTAACTCTTAGCACTTACTTCTTTACTCATGTTTTCAACATACTTGCCATGATATTCAGAGCCATTTAATAAGACAGCCCCATAAGGCCCCACTGAGCCAGCGACTAAAGGCTTCCGTTCATCTGCAATTTTTGATAAAATCGCCTTGAAATCAATGGTACAGAAACTACATGTAACTGGTAGTAATATCTCCTAATACATGTACCAATGCTCAGGAAAGTCATGGAATATTTATTTTGAAAAAGTCAGGGAAATTGTAACATTTCTTTTCACATAGCTGTCAACTGGAATAAGTCATAAATAAGTTACAAAATGAAATTCGGGTCAGGGAAAATTCATGATATTTACATATTTTCAGCAGTTTTTCTGGGGTTCTGTGGGAACCCCTTTTATGCCACTGAGGAATCAAAGGGTAACAAACATTTGTTAAAAAAATGTGGAAAATTCTTATATTTAAATACTTTGGAAAAATTAATGGCATGGGAAAGTTATTGAAAATCGGTAAATTCACTGTACCAAATCCAGAACACCACTGAAAATGGCACAATTCATTAGGTCCTGCATCTATACACGTTGTAACGCCCCAGGGCCACAGCCCTACCGTGACAACGTACAGAGTCCCTCTTTTTAGATCATTTTGCATCATTGGTCAGGGTAGTGAGGGAAATTTGTTCAAAAAACTGGAAAAGTCAGGAAGTTTAAAATTTGATTTCTGGGGGAACCTTGTAGAAATGTGCTTTACATTCTGATTATGTCGATATAGATTCATATTAGTCACTGGTTCTTAAAATCACTTGTAGTTTGGCAAGACCTGCTATCACATTCAAATACTGATCAAGTCAAATTAGACAACAGAATGCAATTTACCGTCGCTACAACTTCTTTTATTCCAAAACTCGTCACAGGCATTCTGTGCTATCTTAGCAGCTTTATAAAACAGTGACTTGGCTTCCTCGATGGTAATATTCAAGTTTTCAGTGAAGCCTTTAAAGGAGGCTTGATATGTGGCAGTGGTTACAATATCTGAGCCACTTTCTAAATACCTGTAGGCGAATAAAATCAAATGATTTGCCAAAATATTGGCTTCCTATTGCATTAAAACAGAAGTTATCTGATGACAACTTATATTATACAAACCTTTTGTGCACATCATAAATAGCTTGCGGCCTGTGTAACAACAAACTGCTACCATACAAAGGATCAGACTGAAATTGTAACAGGAGATAAAAGAAAATATTGAAATATTTTCCAAAAGCATAAATGAAAAATGATGTGTCATTAGACAATAACAGTTTAATGGGAGTGGTCTACAGAAAATGGAAAGTTGCATATGGAAATGAAACCTGAGTTAGGCAGCATTATCATGCTAGAGCAATGTGCTCCTATCTGATGATAATCACTATCACTTTCTATTTCAGGCACTGGTAATACATGTATCGCTATCCAACAAATCCTATGGGATACTACCTATCAGATTAAATCTTTTATACTTGTTATAACACTAATACAACTTCAAAGAACAATTTGCTGACAAACTCAGTGGATGTTCAACTGATTTTGCGGACAGTCTGAAATTTGCATCTGTATCTAAAATTTAAGTGCTTTCGAAGCTGTTCTAGAAAATATTGCTTGACTAACACTCATCACTGCAATCAGTAGTTTATTTGCCTGCACTATATAATTTGTTGCTTTGAACTCGCTGCAGCTGATAGCTTTTAAAATCTTTTCATATCATCATTATTATGAGTCACTAATCAATGGACATGATATTCAAATATCGCCGGAGAAATTGTCAGGGTATACCCGCCTCGGCACCAATCCCTTGAGCTTCTAATTCACTGCCCATGCTTCCGTCAATAACACAAATATTCGGTGAAATCATAGCTAGACTTTTGGCTACAATATTTACGTGGAATGATTTCGTAAATAACAAGTTTTTACTTCCAGAAAAGAAATATTTGAAATGCGACTGAACAACAGCAGCTGCAGCTACAAAGTCCCAAATTCAACATGGATTTGTACGAATGAAAAGCCTCCATTGCAAAGGTATTTTTATTGACCAGCCTGTTGTTAGTTACTGGAGAGTTGGTAGGATGCCTACTTGTTACCTCGCACTGGAGGCTATTTGTCCGTGCCAAGTGAGCAAACCGCCAATCTGACCAATTTCACTTAAAACAACAAAAACAAATGCTTTGCACATAAAACCTGGTTTAAAACACCATGTCATCAAATTCTTACAAAGCATTTAATTTCAATCCCAACACAAATATTCAACGAAGACATGATAGCGTCGCAACCTAGACACAAGTGCGAAACGAAACTTCTCTCTACACCGTTCCTAACCACGCTCTCAATTGCGGGTTTTTGAACTCAAACCGAAGGCTGCATTTGGGCTCGCTGGGTTGAGCTGGAAAACAGCCCGCCCGATAATTAATTCACCGGCAAATTTCCGATAAAAAATCTCCGTATTTACGGGCGGGCGGGATGCGAGGGCCAAATTAAACCTGGCGAAAATCCGCACGCGCGGCTTGCCTGGTTAGGATCGGGGCGCAGACCTTGGCCGTGCCCGCCAATCAGATGGCCTGATTCGCAGCAGCAGCTTTTTTTCGTTTTCGGCCGAGTGCGTGCTACGTCCGAGGACGGTTGTGCCTGTTTCGGAGTAATTCCTGCGAGCATTGCATTCGGAAAACCGCACGTATGACTTGAATTTCGCAGGAATCGGACCTATCTCGTTCACCCCAGCCGCGGATTCATTCTCGCCTGTGCCCAGGAAAGCCGCCCAAATGGACAGTACGTCCATTATTACCCAAGTGAGCAGGGACGAGGAGCACCTCAATAACATTCCGCCCGAGAAAGGTAAGCAAGACGAAACATGGCGCGAACAGGGTTGCTATGCTGCTTTCGCACATTTTTCCATTCGGTTCCTGCCCTGGCACCGTTTTTCGTGCGGCCGACCCGGGCTCGCCTTCGGATCTCGGGTGCGAAACCGGTGCTTCTTGCTGCGGTGCTAACTCTTCATGTGGCATCGCCTTGCCCATCATGGAGCGTGAAGACGTTCGGGACGTCCGAACTAAAAATCGGCCTCATTTCGAGATAATTTGGCCACCCTCGGAAATGCTCTCGGACGGTTTTCCGGCCCTGTTTCGGGCCTGGGCGCCGACCTGCTTCCCCCTTCGCGCCTGGGAACGGGAGGAGTAAACGTGGCGTTCGAGTCTCGCATCGTAGCGCAGCCCCCTGGGCCCTGGAAATACCGATGCGTAGGATTGCTGCTCCTGACTGGTGCCTCACTTGGGGTATCCTGTAGTCCCAAGACCGTTTATAATTCATTTGGGGTCTTCGGGCTTTCCCCGTTATCGTATCACGTTATTATCGCCCTCTGGGTTCTATTTATGGTTGGTGTTCCGCTATTTGAATCATTTTTGTAATTCAATTGGACATTTCATTAGGAGACCTTACACGATCATTGCTCATGCCCCTTCTGGGAATGACATTACTAAAGCAGACTTTACACGGTCATTAGTCATGACAACATTAGTAATGGCATTACCAACAATTATTACTCCTTCATTCCTTGTCCGTCAAAGACGACCATGTTAAATTGACGTCATTGCTCGCAATAATTCCACATTACACGATCATTACTTTCGGCTAATGACGTTACTAATATCATGAGTAATCTTCGGTTAAGGTCCGCGAACTGATCCTGCACCGTAACCTGAAATGGAATGTTTGCCAGTAATGTTGAGAATTTAATAAGATCGTGTACGACTGGCAGGTAATGATTGTTGATATAGGTAACGGCATAATCGTGTAAGGTCTGCTAATGCAGTAAACCGTTACATGATCATTGCTACGTGGCGTTATCTAATGACATTACCAACATTCATTACTTGTCAACCGTACACGATCATGTTTTAACATCATTAGTGGCAAACATTCCATTTCAGGTTACCTTACACGATCAATAGGATTGTCATGCTCAGATAATGACATTAATAATGATCGTGTAAGGTCTGCTAGTGGGCTGGACCTAAAAAACAGAAACGAGTTATAGCAGAGAAAAGGCTTGAGATTGCTGTGGGAAATGTCATGGCCGCAGCGTAGAGAAACAATTCTGGCATTTTTAAGCCCCGTCCACACTTAGCAAACATTTGCGGAAAACACTCATCTGAAAACATTGTTTGTTCAAACATGTTTCTGAAACATGTTTGTAGGTGTGGACGGGGCTTACCAGTTGTGGAAATCAACGTCTTCAAACCCGAGAGGTGCTCATTTTGATTCTATTTTGATGGACTTTGTTTAGGCGAGGTCTTAATTGACCAATTGACCCACTTTGGCAGCTTAACTCTGCGTTGAGCGTGTTCTCCGTGTGTGTTAGTTGTGTTTACGATGTGATGTCACTTCTTTGGGAAAGCATGGCTCCCTGACGCGAAGCCGTCGTTCCAATGTGTCAAACTAAAGATTTTTACTGGAAACTTGCGATACCAATATTCATGTACTGTGGTGTGGGAATCGCTGCAATCTTTCCGTTAGCTATTTATAGAAAAACAACAACTGAAATTTCAGTCAGTGCTTATCAATGTTTCTCAGAAGCAGTAAATATTTTCACGTAATCATCGGCTATTTGGCCAGTGAGAACAGGGCAGTCCACCCTATCTATGATTTATTTTGCCAAACAAGTTCTTCCGGTTGCGCATTGGTGGAAACTTGGGCCTGATGGGCGTGGCGTGCAAAAGAACTTCCAAGAAGACGTTTCGTAAGTTGCCGATTACAGTTTTTAATAAGGGAGTCAAGTTACAGGGTTAATTTCCATTGATTAAAACGCATAAGAATGGAGCAAACCACTACTTGGTAAATCCTGCTTCGTCAATCCTCAACGCCATCTTGGAGACGTCACGTTTTACCATTCTCTATCACTTGTCCAAAAATCCCCCAAACGTCAAAACTGGACGGATAAGCTTCAGTCAGAGGGATTCTGATAGCATAGCTCCTCATCCGAAAATGAAATAATTGGCTTCAGTTTGCCGCTTCTGCGCGAGCTTGGAACACGTTCGGTTCGCATTACCTATTCATATGTTTTAATTCTCCAAACTGCGAGACCTGCCCATCTCGACAGGAAATGCAGGTCTGGCGTGAACTGCAACACTAGGCTCAGCCCAGGCCAGGGAGCATTGTCCTGTTACACGTAGGCTTATCTAAAAACACGCTGTTTTTCAACACCTCGGTATGCACGCGTCGGTTTCGAGACGCCGTTTTGATCGTACTCGCTGCTAAAAAATCACACTTCCAACCGAAATATCCGAGGGGCTAACATCTCTTAAAATGTGTGCACACGTGTGACCTGACTGTGGACTTCATCCTCACTTCAGGCTGACTTTATTGAGATTTCAGGCACCGTAGAGACTGAAGTCCCACTGAAATCATTGAAATCTGTGAAGTCAGGCTGAAGTCCTTGAATGCCGTCCACATCCACAAAGTCCAGTTGGGTAGGCCTGATGAGACAGATGTTGGTCAAAAACGTCAAAATGCTGGTGTAACTTTCAATCAATGTGTAGGCCTACCAAAGAGCTACGTTTTTCGGAATGTTTTAATGATTGCATATTTTTCATGAACTTGTAATCACGCCGCTTGTGGAGTCTTCACTCTACATTTTTGGTTTTATCCACTGAAGTTTAGCTCCGGTTTTGCCTCTCATTATACGAGCCGTACATATGTTTCGATTGTTTAAAATTCACGCGAGAACAATGACTTTAGTGGGACTGCACTGACTTCGATGATTTCAGCTGGTCTTCACAGACTTCAACCAACATGTACACCTGACTTCACAAGATGTTAGCCCCTCGGAAATGTGAACCTGCACTGATTGATTGGAAGTAACTTTGTTCATTTTTATTTTGGCGAAGTTTACCGAACTTGAGTAAATTTGCCCCACACCTGGTGCGCTCTCGCTGGCTCGTGCCCAACGTGCAATGCACCTGAGATATCACCTGAGCGTTTAAACTCAACCTTGACCCGACTGGAAGTACTTAATGTGGCGTCATATGCGTCGGCAAACATACGGTACTCGCTGTATGCGGTGCCAGTTAACGTTCTATGGCCTGTTTGGCGAATTTGTCAACGTTTTGTTTGCGGTATGCATGCGCATTCGCTTTTGCCACATCAGCACAGTTTTGTCAGGGACTGCGTGGTAATTAGTTGCGCCTTGCGCAAACACGTGTCATCACGCCTTGAAGTAAAGAAGACCTTGCTTTAGAACTCAACTGACCAGCTGTTATATAATTGTATCTCTTATATTAATTGTCAAGCGAAAGTCTTCAAAATTTATTGGCAGTGATATGAAATTCACCACATAGATAGGTTTTCCTCTGATAATTGTGTGAAAGCATGCAATTTCTCCAGGGTTTCTGTGCTTTAGGGCAGTATTATCTGCACTAAAACGTTTGGTTTGTTGATCTTTTAAATGCTGATTTATTTAACAGAATGCTTAACCGAATGCCATAGACGAAAATGTTTCGAAAAAATAACTCGTAAATTGCACGATGGATTTCATAATGCGTTTCTACACGTAATTTACATGTATGTAAAAGTTATTAAGGTAAGGCCAAAACGCAAAAATGTTTCAACTTAAGCAGAAACAATTCATGAATAAGTGCGTGTGAATTCCACTAAAAGCGCTTTTTTAAATCTTAATATCTAAATGAACAAAAGGAATTTGAAAATGACCCAATTTATATACAAAATAATTAATAAACATGGAAAAATCCATTATGCAACCTCCAATGCCCCTCTTTGACGGTTTCATTATGGGGGGAAACGCATTTTTTAAGGTTGCTTGCTGTATCTTTCCATGGATGTTTATATTTATAAATAAACTGTTCATTTTCAGATTGTATGAAATATGTTAGACCCTAGCGGATGACCAATTCTACTCGGGGGAAAAAAAATTTAGCGGTCCTAATAAGTTATTAAAACAAATGTGCGAGTACACATTTTTCATGTTGGACATTTCAGGTACATGCAGGCACTTTTTCGCTCAGACTTAATTAAGTCATGTGATGTTCGTTCGACAATGGGTGTTGGCGCAAAAAGAAGCATTGGGGCTCCTTCACTTTTGATTGCCTGATTTTGGTTTCAACATGCAGCAGTCTTGACCCATAGAAATAGGAAGCATTTCACTGGAAAAAAGGCGTCTTCCCGTTAAGCCTTATTGGTTTACCGGGATTGGTATTGGCCAAGGATCAATCATGAACTTTAACTACTTCTAATCTACTAAATGGATCTCCACACAAATTGGTCTTATTTTTGCATGCCATGAGACGTTGGAGCTCTCATTCAATGGATAGCCTTTAGGTACAAGAAATTCAGTTTAGCAATGCTGTTGATCATCACCCAGATGGGATGGTAAATGCCTAATAAATTGGGTAGGCTATATGAATTTTAGCCCCTGCCATATTTATGCTTACCGTAGGATACTGATAGTTAAATTAAATGGAACCCCATTAATCAAAAGTATGGCCACCTGCAAGCTTCTCCCCCATCAGCCATTTTGGAGTTCCATTACATGTAGTAGTTTGCTGTAAATTTGAAATTGTATTTGTTTCAAAAGCAACATGCAGTTAAGTCTCCTCATCATGCTGGAATATTGTTACTGTATGCTTAGTGCTGAAAGGCTCCATCTAAAACGTTCACAAGAACAACGTACAGCATGAGCGATAAAATAGAAGGAACGCAGTTAAAAGCGTCGTAAAAATATGGCGAACTCTGAATGTACGTGCTGAGAAATTACTATTTCTTAATGCCGCAGGTGCATGTATGAACGTCTTATTTAGGTTTGTTAACTTTGCCTGACTGTTACAGTTGCAGTTTGCTTTATAGGCAAACACCGAAACTTACATGCATAACTTTAAAAATATATTCGGAATGCAGGACTGGTTTTGTTTCCTTATTCAACATCCTTCAACATATTCCATCACAGTTGCCATTAATTTTCACATTTTCGAGGTTTTTTTGTTTATATATGTAAAGTATTTGGGTTCAGCATATGCAGAAACCACAATAACATGGCGCTTTGCGGCATTTTTTGTGTAGTTATTACGGGCTATAAACTTATAAAGTACACTTTTAATTGAAGCATCGTTTCAGCATTAAATTCATCAAAGTGCCTTTCAACAAATAAAATCATCTGTTAGATGACTAATAAATCACTAAAACTGTGTTCTAAAACAATAGCGTGTTTACATTTTTCATTCAAGGTTGGTGCGTTTGACCAACCAGTGTCGGAGTTTTATTTAATTCTCATGCTCATTGCTCATCAGCTATGATAATCGTCTTCAGAAGTTGGATTAATTTCGTTTAAACACTGAGCGTTTTGACAAAGTTAGCATCGCAAACGACGTCAACACCGTCAATCTGATTGGACTGAGCTTTCCTTGTAAAAATGGTGTTTTAGTAACAAATAAAGTTTACTTGTTTTTAGTTAATTTTCAATTAAAAAATGTCCAAAGACAAAATTATGGGCACTGTGGAGGTTAAAATTGGCCGTTCTTAAATTGAAAGCAAAGCTCACCCGTAATGCCTAGACTAGCTTGCTTGAATACCCCAAGTCAAGAGAATTAAGATGACTAAAAACAGCACAAGACCTATGGCATTTCCATGGGCTTCGTCTGGATTTTTTTCTCCCTCCTATATGAAACGTGGGAGTTTCTTGGCCTAGGTCAAGTGCAGTGTGCATTTCATATTGGACTTCAGTGAGGGTCTACATGCGATAAACACTTGGTGTTCGTTACCACATCAAGCACACACAAAATAATGTACAGTATATCTATCCATGCTTTGTACTGTGCCAATGTCGTTTGTATAAAGTCTGGCTAATTTAATACGCCCACGTGGCCAGGCGCAAAGTGATTCATAAGTGTATGCATAACTTGTAAGCATCTTTTATGGTTGATTGCTTGCCACCTTGGGCGTTTCTGAGCACCACCAACTCAAGTGTCACTGGCCACAAGAAGCCTTCTGCAAGTTCATCTGGAGGATTCTGGTTCGATTTCCAACATGGCGCGCCCTGGCTGCGATGGCCTAGCGGAGGTTCACTTGTCTTCCGGAGCGCTTCTGTTTTGCTTTTCTGCAGCGTGCCCTACATTTTCGTCCGCAAGGTAGACCTAGGCCTATTTATCTGTAGACCCTGAAAGAAGACCTGATGCGTATTGATTTTTAAAATGAACTTGTAACCATGGTAAAGCGATGCAGAGATGCTCATAGGCCATTGTGAAGCAGGCCATCAGCAAGCTCAGGCGTTTGCAGCAATTAGGAACATCCAGTCTAGGGCAGTTTGCTGGGCCTAGGTTAACGGATTAAAGGCCTGGGTCAGGAGTTTCAGTTTCTGGTTCTTGTACTTTGCTAGTCGGTTATCTCGAATTGGTTGAGCATCATGGAGCCATCAAGCACTCTGTTGTTTCGACCAATGCTGTTCATTTTTACTGTACACGCATTTGACATAAATTTGATTGCATGTTAAACCTGGTTTTTTTTATTGCAGCTATTAGACATTTGCATAGTTGCTGTTTGCATTAGGTGTATTTCGCGCCTGCATGAAATATATTTGCATAAATCAATAGATGTAATTTTGTTTGCAGTGAATTTATTATTAAATGCTGTTTCCTAGAAGGCCTAATTGCCACATTTAACAGGGCTTCCACGTGCTGACCAGGAAATCCTGGAATTGATAGGGAAGAAGGAACAATTAAGAAAAGTCAGGGAAATTTCGAATTTTCATGCAAATTTCAGGGAAAAATTCGTCCGATAAAATACCATAATCTCAAATGATTTGTCATAAACGTATTCAAGAGGGCGTATCTAGTCAGGCTTATGGAAAATTGGGGAATTCACCCATTTTTCAAAGCACACTTGAAGCAACAAGTAAAAATATCAGTGATTGGTAAATTTTGTTTCCATTTCATTCTATATTTTTGTGTGATAAACTCAGGGAATTTTTTTTTCAAAAACCTGGAAAAGTCAAGGAAGTTCAATTTACTTTTCGTGTAATTTAGTGGCAGTGTCAAAGCGAATTTTGCTTATACCTCGTTCATACCGAGCTTTCGGAACGCGTTCCGCTACCGAAACGCGGTAGAATTTGATGGTCTGAACTCACACAGGATAAACGGAACACGTTTCGTTTGGGAAACGCGGTACGATGACGTCACGGCAGTGTTACCGCTGAACATTTCCCACTATATCTGCAGCATGAAA